>JAJIBD010033774.1:0-21254 GCA_021461705.1 Cryptotis parvus | reverse complement strand
TTTTTAGCTTGTGATATGTAAATAATATCTTTAAAAGGATTCTCTATGGGGTTAACCACCTAGATTAGGATATGGTTTCCAATTGATGAAGTTATGGCATAAATAAAGTGTAAATAGTGAAAAAAATAAAACATCCATTAAAATTTAACTAAATTCAGTAACCTTGAGCATCACTTAACCACTTGTATTACTTGTCTTCCTGTTATTCATCATTTGCTTGAGCGGTGCCACTAATATCCCATTCGTTGTAATGAGGTTCATCATTGTTACTGCTTTGGCATATTGAATTAACGGATAGCATGCCAGGCCTGCCATAGCTCTGGTTCATCCCAGGCCGCCTTTTCATGCAGACTATCAACCATCCAGGGCATAGGGCAGAGCCCAGTGTCAACACACACACAAGCCTGTCTCCTGTCTGCCACCTGCTGACACAGGAGGGCACCACAGCCACACCTTTCCGTAGCATTCCTCGAGGGCAGAATGCACCTGAAACTGTCATAACTACAATAAATAGTTTTTTGAAATATATTATAAAAGATTTTACATTATGAATTTAAATGTATTCTACTGTTAGAAGCTTGATCTAATTTATAAAGTACATAACTTTTAAAAATAAAAGTCTGTATTTTATGTGAATATTTCAAAGAAAATTTTATTTTGAAGTATTTTCCCTTTAAGTAAAAGCAAACCTAAGTAACATTATCTCTTACTTCCTCTCTAACATATGATAATTAAATGCAATACTGCAAAGAAACTTACAATAGAGTTAAATAAATATATGGGTCAGAGATATAAGCTAAGGTGCTTGTTTCGTACATTGCTTATCCAGGTTTTATTCCTGGCAATTGCAATCATACTGACCACAGCTCTGAGTGATCCCTGAGCATAGATCCAAAAGTAACTCTTGAGCATGCTTGGTGTGGAATCTCAAAATAAAGTGTGTGTGAGTCAACTCATAAATGAGTAGTATAATATTTTACTAAATTTAGTATGCACCCTCTCCAAATGATACATAAAAATATTAACTAGACATTAATGTACTACTATGCAATTCCAAAGATTTATCGATAAAAATGTTAATAGATCAAGCTTACCAAAATTAGTTGGAAGGTGACATTTAACTCTGTAAGATTAGTTAGGCATAATAATGACAATTCAAGTAGTAATGATATGACATGAAACATAAAATTAGTAATGCAAGTTACATGACACATGTTTTAGAGAATTATTATTTCATGCTAGGGTTAGGAAAGTACATATTGAATAAGCCAAGTATTTATAAATTTGATTTGAAAAGTGACAAATAAATATGCAGATTATACATTCAGAGGTGTTCCAAAAACTCTAATTCTGTCCAGGCTTCCCCTGAGACACAGGCTTCCTTGAGACTTATATCTCTCAGCATAGGCTTGTGTTTAGTACCAAAGTCCACAATGAACTAAAAGTTTATGAGACACTTCTACCAGTTAATTTCTTTTGTAAAAAAAATTAAGAAAACTAGTAAGAATTTGAATTTTTATCATAAATATTCTTATAAATCTTTCCATATGTCAGCTTTTAAGTACACATCACATAGGGTATTGATTTTGCCATAAGGAAGTTACAGTTTCTCTCCCTCTCCTTAATGCTCTGGGCCTCTATTCTATTCCTTAGCTCTTAATACATGGTATATATGCATATTTATTCATTATAAGTACACATACATGTAAAGGATATATGTATACATATGCTTAACATTATATTGCCACTTTTTATCACATTACCTTTAGAACTACATTTATAAATTCCACACTCACATGTCATTATCTTCCTACACTCTACATATCTGACTCCAACCCAAGGAGAGTCACAGGTTACTTTCCATCTTTACATTTAGTATTTCTGGGAATCTGCAAGAGCAAAGAGTATACTTGAGATTGCAATTAAAGATGGTTTTTCAACGTCTATATAGTACTTTGGTGTCAGATACTCCTAGGAAACAAGAACAGCTGCCAGTTAATCTTTATAATATAAAGTAATAATTATTATACTATAAATCATGATTGAGAAAAATAGATCAGATTGCAAAATATTTTTGATGTTAAGTATGAAATCAATATTTTGCAACTGTGCTAATGAAAACTGTTCTTACTTTACTGGCCTTATACTTGAGTTGTGCACATCCAAAGGAAATGTAATTTTTCAACCTTGAGTAACTTCAAGACTATGATCTTAGTTGAAAAGGCGCATTGCAGATGCAATCTAAAAGCTAAGTCACCCTGGACAAGTCTGTGAGGCAATCCATTATGACTGATGTCTTTTCCAAGAAGTCAGTCATCTGAGGAGCTACCCTAAGAAATATGCTTTTCTGATGATAAAAATATCAATTACAGTTTTGATGCCTCACCCAAATAAAAAGGCTAAGGATGCTCACCAACCACTAGACACTAGGAAACAAATAGTTTATTATGGCTCTAAGACAGCACAACTCTTCTCATTACTCAGCCTCCAGAATACAGGTGATAGTTTTGTTCTCATGTACCTTTATGATACATTGTGGTACCACCTAACTAGTACATTGGTCATAATGAAAATAGATTGATGATGTAGCTGTAACCCATGCATTTACATATAATATTTCAAAGACTCCTGTAATTTATTTTGATATTTGTTTTAAAAGTGCGCTTATTTAATTGAATTATACTTGAATATCTACTTGAAATTGAATAATATGTTTTTACTGAAAGGGACAAAATTAAAAACTACAAATTAGAAATCACTCAAAGATATTGATTAAATACAAACATGTGAAAAATACTAATATCTCAATCTAAAATCTATGCCAATTGATACACTGATCTCTAAACACTTAAGAATATCAGAATAAGCACGTATATAAGTAAATTAGCTATTAGAAGAGAGACAGTTAAAGAACTATGTCTATATTCACATATATGAAGAAATTGTCTATTTACAGGATAGTACAGTTAGTAGGTGTCTGGTCTGCTTCTGGCGGAGTTTGGGTGGGGCGTAAGGATGGTGGGACCAAGGTTCAGTGGTACCTCATGCAAGATAGGTAGTAAGGGCTCACAGGACGCACGCATTCGCATGGTTTTGAGTTTTGGGAAGATTACGGAAGAGCAGGGGCCCAAGGTTCAGAGAGAAAACAAGGCAGTTAGTCTTGGTTCCCTGATGGAGCCTCTTCCCTGGGGCAGTCGGTCCGCTGGAACCAGGACACTCATTGTTACCTGGCGGGGGGGGGGGGAAAAGAAGATGGGAGGCATCACCTTACCCAACTTCAAACTGTACTACAAGGCAGTAGTAATTAAAACAGCATGGTATTGGAATAAAAACAGACCTGTGGACCTATGGAATAGAATTGAGTATCCTGACACCCAACCTCAAACACATGATCATTTAATCTTTGATAAAGGTGCAACGAGTCTAAATGGAGTAAGGAAAGCCTCTTCAATAAGTGGTGTTGGGAAAACTGGGCAGCGACATGTAAAAAAATGAATTTGGACCTGTGTCTAACACCATGCACAAAAAATCAGATCAAAGTGGGATTAAAGATCTCAATATCAGACTTGAATCCATAAAGTACATTGAAGAAAATATAGGAAAACCCTCCATGACATTGAAGCTAAAGGCATCTTCAAAGATGAAACATCTCTAACAAAGCAACTAGAAGAAAAGATAAATATATGGGACTACATGAAACTAAAAAGCTTCTGCACCCCAAAAGAAACAGTGACTAAGATACAAAAGCAGTCCACAGAATGGGAAAGAATATTCACCCAATACTCATCTGATAAGGGGTTAATATCCAGGATATATCAGGCACTGGTAGAACTTTACAAGAAGAAAAAAACAACCCCATCAAAAAATGGGGAGAAGAAATGAACAGAAACTTCAGCAAGGAAGAAATTCGAATGGCCAAAAAACATATGAAAAAATGCTCATCATCACTAATCATCAGAGAGATGCAAATCAAAACAACAATGAGATACCACTTTACACCACAGAGACTGGCAACATATTCAAAAGAACAAGAACAACAAGTGCTGGCGTGGGTGTGGGGAAAAGGGGACACTCATCCATTGTTGGTGGGAATGCCGGCTGGTACAGCCTTTCTGGAAAACAATATGGACATTCCTCCAAAGACTAGAAATTGAACTCCCATTTGACCCAGCCATACCACTCCTGGGAATCTACTCTGGGAAACCAAAAATACGCAGCGGGAAACACTCATCCCTACTTTTATGTTCATAGCAGCATTATTCACAATAGCCAGAATCTGGAAGCAACCAGAGTGCCCGAAAATAGATGACTGGATAAAAAGCTTTGGTACATCTACACAATGGAATACTATGCAGCTGTTAGGAAAAATGAAGTTATAAAATTTGCCCACAAATGGATGGACATGGAGAAGATTATGTTGAGCTAAATTAGCCAGAAGGAGAGAGACAGTTACAGAATGACTGCATTTATCTGCATAACATAAATATATAGGTACATATTATGATACCAATATCCAAGGTCAAGTGAAACATACATCAGGAGGTCCTGTCAAAGGTGGAAATTATCACAAACGTGTGGGAGTGAGAGGCTAGGTAAGACAGAAAATGGAACAGTGTGCTAACAATTGTGAGGGTACTAATGCCAACCTAGAACTGAGCATTAAATAGAGGCAAAAAGGATACACATGACAACCCTTTAATGTATGTTCTGTAATCCATAGTCTGGAGAGGAAGGAAAAGAGAAAGATAGAGAAATGGAAAGAAATAAAGAACCTGCCATGGAGGAGGGCTGGGGGAGGGGGGGAGGGAACCGGGACGTTGGTGGTGGGAGATGGGCACTGGTGGCGGATGGGTGCTGCTACACTGTATGACCAAAAACCCAAATATGAACTTTTTAATTGTATATCTTTGTAATTGTAAAAATAAAAATTAAAAAAAAAAAAGAAATGGTCTGAAACAAAATGGTCGAATGACAGACAAAACCTGAGAATCTTTTTTTATAGAACTGGAGCTTAAGCAATGTTAAGGGGGACAATGTGGAAGCTGGTCGGAGGGGAACCCTGAGACGGGGGAAAGTCATAAGGAAGAAAACACTGGAGAGTGTGGTGTTGAACCATGCATGACCAGCATTGCAAATCGCGATATCGCCACCCTTCAGCAACAACTATAAAAATCTCGAAAGCCAGTGAGTCTTATAAGGGAGAACCAGCTGTTTTTTCTCCTTGTTATATCTCCCTATCTCTCCCATATAGTATCTTTTTATTGTTATTTCTCTTATGATCAATGAACATGTGGCATATTTCTTAGAATTACTTCCCACTTTTTATTTACTATCATGCATCCATTTGGATTTTATATAGACTAAATACTGGAGGATAAATGCTGGATAAGCAAAACCCAATTGTTTTATTTATATGAAAATTCCTGTTTTGCTTATTATAGAATTAAACATTGCTTCCATATCTCTTTGCCACCTCCTCACTTAATATATGTGAGATATGGAGCTTTCTAATTTTATGAAATTGAGGTGAAAAGTTATACGTATTTACACATCACTTTTGTAATTCTTTCATTTATTTTTTGCTTTAGGCCACATCTGGCTATGTGTGATTAGCTTTATGCTTCAGCCTCCCGCCTTTGGGGATTTTTCCTGCCAGTACATGTGTGGGGGGGGACGCATAGTGTACTAAGGACTCGAACACTGGTCTGCACCCCTATGTGAGTAATTGCCCTACCTGATATACTCTCACCTCTTGTATAGTCTTTGAATAAACTTTGACTTCCGTGTTCTATACATTTAGTTACACATTCAAGTGTAGAAGTATCCAAACTATAATCACAAACATTATTCCTAATGTAAACATTACTACATATTATTGTAATATAATATTATGACAATTTTAAACTCTACTGGCATATTAGAAATTTGGAGATGCTCATCAGCTACAGTAAAAGCAAAGCTTTCACGTTAGAAACACCGCTGCTACAGCAATTGGTAATCAAGACTCCAAAACTACTGTTTAACCACGATAATATAACAAATTACAGGAAAGATATACTGAAGGCAGGGACATGACTCTCCACTACTGCACCTGCTGAGCTCTTTTCCTGCTAACTTGAAGATTGAACAAAGGCAATGACTATAGTTGTTTGAAAATGACTTCTGTTTTAGAGAATCTTTCCGCGTCACAGAAGATACTGTAGGAGACCGTTATGGTACATTGTTCCCTTGCTATATATCTAACAGCTGAAGACCTGAGCTTCGTAAGATCCTTGAGTAGAAATACATTTTTCAGTCACTGAATTATGCCATCACTTGTTTGCTTAATGAGAAACAGGTGGCTCATTTTCAATTAAGTCCATTTATTCCTTTGACATAAACTTGTTTTCCTTACTTTTTCATGGCTCTTTAATTTGCTTGTTATAAGATTGCTCTCTGAAGGTAAAACTAGAAATCTCCCAGAGTGGTTGGTGTGCACCGCTGTGTTCTACATCTGTACTAAATAGCTAGCAACGCCACAGAGATGTGCATGAGAAGAACTAAAAATGAAACAGAGGGAAGAGAAACTGGACTTTAAAGATACCAAAGTAGAAATTAAATAGAGGAAACATATTCTATACTATTTTAATCTAAAGAGAAAAAATCATGTTATTCAGAACTACACTTTCCCCTATTACAAGCAAATTGATATGAATAATATCATGCTGGCTATATTTCCACAAACACATTTAGGAAATGAAAGAAATATATACTGCCCAAAAGTTAAACTAAATTTGATAGCATTTACCTTAGCTTAAACTAATCACTAGAGACATGCGGGCTTGCTCCCCCCTGTCCTATGGAAAATGTCCATAAGGGGATCAAAAAAGCCCCTTGAGAAAACATAAACCTAAGCACATGCATTGCATACAAGCTTAAATTTTGGATCATAACATTAAGACATGTAAACTAAGACAATCTTAGAAGAACAAATGTCAAAAGGTAGGCGCCATTAGCCTTCAGAGTGGAGCAAAATGTTGGCTTTAATTCTATAGATTTTGTTGGTTGAGAATACTTCCTTATATATTTCCACCAAAGCATATGTCAATCATTGCCCCCGGCTATGGAGATTGACACAAAAACTGGACCTACAACAAAAATCTCATATTGCTCAGAGAGGACATTCACATTTAAAAAATACAATTTTAGCCTCCATATATGTATTGCAAGCCACAATGTGTAAGTGGAAGAGATAAGATAGAGATAGAGAGAGAAAAATAAATGAAAATTGTCATAGATTCAGCTAGAGAGAGAAATAAGGGACATTGGTGGATGAAATGGGTACTGGTGGAGGGATAGGTGCTGGAACACTTTAAGACTGTGACCAATATGAACTGTATATTTTACAGTGGTATAACAAAAATTTAAAAATAAATAAAATAACTTCCATTAAAAATATTGAGACACAATTTTAGACAATAGGAATAGAACCTTAATACATCACATTTTCCCTTGAAACACAGTCCCTCCTGCCAAGAAAATGTAATAAGCAGGGAAACTCAGTTACCTGATATGAATAACTGCTGATCTTTATTTGTGACTTTACTAACATTTTACTGGCCGAAAGAAAATCTCCAATGTAGTACAAAAAATCATTGGTAAGTATGTTAAACATTAAGACTTAAATTTATTGAAAATGTTTCAGTAGCCATCCCATAAATTTCATCCATATGGTGGAGCTTAGCTCAACTGTTTTTTATTGTATAAAACATTTATAGAAATTTAAAATTTAAATATGAGACTATAGACAAAGAACAGAGGGTAGAGAAGATATCCAATGAGCCACGACTCAGACAGTTTTGTGGGCCCAGGGAGGGGGTGAATCTGTGATGGCTGAACATTACTTCCAGGTACTTCTAACACAAAGCCAAACTACATCTGATCCAGCTGTGTCCAGACAGCTTTAGTCTTTAGGTAATGGACAAATCTACAACTGAACAGAACATTTTCAGGTTCATCTGTTACCCAGTAGTGAAGATCATAGCTATGGAGCCAAGTGGAGGGCCACATATTTCTTCACCACCACACTATCTACAGTAATTTTACAAAAATATTCTGGGCTTTGGAACAGTGTACAGAAGAGCAAAAGAAAGCTCCCTGCTTTGGCCCAGCTGCCCTGATAAAGCACCTAAACAAGAGAAGCCAACCTAACATTTTAGAGGTAGAACTCGTAATGGAATATTTGCTCCCGGACTACTATGGTAACATGGGGAACAATACAGACTCTATCACTAGAATTTGATGAAGAAGCATCCCTGAAAGTTTTAACAAGAAAGACTCATGCACATAACTTATCTGACAAAGAATCAGAGATGAAATGTTGAGGATGCTTAATGAATTCAAAGAAATGATAGAACAGACATCCAAAAAAGACAAGAGGAAATGAAAGAAGCAGTGAAATGGTCAACTAATAAAATAGAGGAGAAAATAAGAGCAGAAATGATAAAACTGCAAACAGAAGTGCCATTAGTTAAAAACTCAGGAGATGATTTGAAAACTCAACGGGTGGCCTCAATAGTAGAATTACAGCAGCCAATGACAGAATCAGTGAGCTTGAAGATGAGCTGCAGAAAGCACTAAGGCAAATAGAGATGAAAAAGTACCGCATGAATTCAAGAGAAACAACATAAAGAATCATCAGAGTTCCAGAGGGAAAGGAAGACAACCTGAACAAGTTTAGAATAGTTAAAGACATCATTGCCAGAAAGATTCCAGAGTTGAATAATGCAGGCATTTAGATCCAAGAAGCCTAACGGATAGCAGATCAAAGAGATCCTAACAAAACTCCAAGACAATCCTAATTAGAACAACTAATGCCTTGGATAGATGCAATATAGCAAACCAGCAAGATCACAGGAAATTTCACACAAAAAGCATTCCTTAAATTTACAGCAGACCTAACAGACAAAACATTGAACCTGAAGACAATGGTGGATATTGTGAAAAAGAACTCATTGATATGAAGGTCTCACCAAGAATTTACCCAGCTAGGCTCACATTCAGATTTGAAGGAAAGATAGCAAATTTATGAATAAACAGCTCAGGAACTTCATTGACTCAAAACCAACTTTAAAAGGACTGAAGATGCTACTGTAAGATAAGGCAAACCCCAAAAGCACAACGTTTATACATAAGATGGCACAAATCCTCTGTCATCTCTCTCAATATCAATAGTTGAAACACAGTAGTTAAGAGGAATAAAGTGGCAAAATGGATTAAAGAACTGAAACCAATATTCTGCTGTCTACAAGAAACACATCTGAATAATCAGAGCAAAACACGGACACAAAGACAAGGCTGGAAGACAGATCTTCATGCAAAGAACACCTACAAAAAGGCAGGTGTAGTCACACTACTATCTGACAACATAGACTTCGCACTGAAAGAGGTTAGAAGGGACCATGTAGGCCATTTCTTAATATGTATAACAGGAAGAAATTACACTCTTAACCATGTATGCACCTAATGAAAACAGCAAAATACTTGAAATATTTCATATTTGAAGTCCATGCTAATGGACTTCAAGGAAGATATTGTCAGTAGATAATTGTCATTGAGATTTCAACACTGCTCTATAACCTCCTGATAGATCAATGAGACTGAAACTCAGCAAGGAAATATTGGCCTGAAAGAAGAAATGTTACGAGGGCTAGTAGACCTTCAGCAATCTTTATTCCAAAAAAAAGGGAATACAATTTTTCTCTAGCATGCTTGGAACATTCCAAGATAGACCACATGATGGAAAATAAAACGGATATCTCAAGAAAATAAAGATAGTAATTATTATCAAGGACTCTGTCAGACCCTAATGCACAGAAAATAGAAGTGAATTACATACATATGGGATAAATGTATCAAATACTTGACACTATACAGCTCACTGCTGAACAATCAGTGGGTCATAGAGAAAATCAAATGATTCCTGGAAAGAAATGAAAATGAACATATGAAGTACCAGAACATGTGGGGACACAGATAAAGCTGTGCTAAAAGGAAAGTTTATAGCTATACAAGTGTTCTTTAGAAAGAATGAAGGGCCCACACAAATAGTTTGACTTCACAGCTTAAGATCTTTGGAAATGACCAGTAAAAGGAATCTCACATAGAAGGAATGATAAAAGTTAGAGCAGAAATCAAGGGATTTAATCCCAAGAAAAATAAAAAAAGATCAATGAAATCAAGAGCTTCAATTGAAAATGTAAACAAGATCAACAAATCATTTGCAAGAGTCACAAAGAAAGGGAGAGAGAACCCTAGTAAATCAATCAGAAATGAGAAGGGGAACATCACAGCAGAGACAATAGAAATTCAAAAGATAATCAGATATTAATCTAAAAATCTGTCTGCCATAAAACAAGAAAACCTAGAGAAAATGGACAGATTTCTGGATTTCTATAACCTCTCTTGGCTGGGAACCAAGAAGACTTTTATTTTTTATCTTATTATTTATTTATTTATTTATTTATTTATTTATTTGTTTATTTATTTATTTATTTTCCTTTTAGGTCAAGCACCCGCGATGCTCAGGGGCTTCTCCTGGCTCTGCACTCAGGAATTACTCCTAGCTGTGCTCGGGGACTAGATGGGATTTGGGGATTGAACCTAGCCGGCATGGCCAGCTGTGTGCAAAAGCAAACGCTTACCTCCTGGACTATTGCTCTAGCCCCATAATAGCTCAACATCCTATCATTCACGAGGAAATTGAAACATAATCAAAGTCTTCCCAAAACATAAAAGCCCAGGTCTAGATGGATATATTAGGCACTGGTACAACTTTACAAGAATAAAACAGCCAACCACATCAAAAAATGGAGAAAAGAAATTGATAGAGACTTAAAGAAGAAATTCAAATGGCCAAAAGACATATGAAAAATCATCATCATTACTAATCATCAGGGAGATGCAAATCCAAACAATAATGAGGTATCATTTCACACCAAAGAGACTACACATATCCAAAAGAGCATGATTAACCAATCCTGGCATAGATGCAGGGAGAAAGAAACTCTCATCCATTGTTGGTGGGAATGTTGGACTGGTACAAACTTTTCTTTAAAAAGGACATTCATACAAAAATTAATATGGACATTCATCCAAAAACTAGGAATTGAACTCTCATTCAAACAGAAATAACACTGCTGGGAATATATCCTGGGAGCCAAGAAACACACAGCAGAAACACCATAGGAGACTGGATAAAGAAATTATGGCACATCTACACAATGAAATATTATGCAACTGTTAGGAAAAATGAAGTTTTGAAATTTTCCCCATAAATGGGTGGACACGGAGAATACATGCTGAGGGAAATTAGCCACAGGAAAAGGACTGATATAGAATGACTGAATGCATATGTGGAAATGAAAAATAATATACTAATATCCAAGGCTAGGAAAATGGACAAGGAAGACTTGTCAGCGTTGCACTCTACTGCAAATGTGAGTGAGTCAGAAGTTAGGTAATACAGAGAAGGCACCAGTGTGCTAATAATTGTTAACTAGGGTAATACCAGTCTAGAATTGAGCATTAAATGTAGGAAAAGGGATATAATATACATGATAACCCCTACATGTAATGTATTATAAGCCAATGTGTAAGAGAACGGGATAAAGTGAGAGAGGCAAAGTGCCCGCCATAGAGGTTGGCTGGGGGGGGGAAGGAACTAGGGGTCATTGGTGGTGGAAAATGTGCACTGGTGGCTACTGAAACACCATATGACTGAAACCTAATCATGAATAGCTTTGTAACTGTATATCTCATGGTAGTGTATTAAAGTAAATTTAAAAAAGTGTAGGGTCCTTTTGGCCAACTCATTTTCAAGCACTGGCACCATAACCTAAGCACCTCTATGGGTTAACCACAAGCATAGCTAGTTGGTCCCTCTAAAAGAAATAATAAAATAATTTTAAGATTTAAAATATTTGTATTTTAAATGTTTTGCTTTTAAAACAAGCACTATGAATAATTTACCCATAATCATTTCAGACAATATGAACTTCAAGTTCAGAAAAGTCATAAGGACAACGTCATCTTTTAGGCTCAAAGGGCATATATCAAGAATAACTCACACTCATTTTTTATGCACTCAGCAACAAATCATCAGAATAACTAGACAACTACAATCTCAGTGGATGGAAGATATTGGCAGTAAGAAAATAATAGAATTACTATTGTCTTACTGTTAATATCTTCATTCATTTGCCTGAATGAAGGAAAATGAATGGAAACTGCTTTTCCACCTCTGGACAGACCAAAATGAAATTCAACTGGATTAGAAGGAAGAAGTGGAAGATGTGGACTGAGCTTATATATTCAGGGTACTGTAAACTCCCCACAAACTGAATACTCATTTTTCTCCAATGTACCCGAACATTTTCCAAGATGTCTTTGTATTGTTTCACCAAACATCACTTGTATCCGTTGTATCACTTGTCTTCCCACTGTTTATCGATTTGCTCAAGTTGGCACCGGGAACAATTCACCAAACATACCCCTATAAAAATAAAGAAGATAGAAATTGTATCAACAGTCCTCTCAGATCATAATGTGTTGAAAATGAAAGTTGATATTTAAAAATTTTTAGTGGAAAATACATGCAATAGAAGACATGGACCAGTCAAGAGTATCCATGGGGTAAAGAAATCAATGTGTTTTTAGTGTGTTTAATAAAAAATGTTTTCCATGCCTTTTTGAGCAAAGATCTCTAAGTATGCATTTTTCATAGGTAGATAGGAAACTTAAAAATAGGTCAATGTTCTAGAAACAACTTCTGGTGACTAGTGAGGATTCAAAGAGTTGTCTCTATATCTGTGATTATAGATAGAGGGATAATTTGTTCAGTGACTTATTATAAGTGCTTAAAAAATTCCAGGCAAGATGAGACAATGACTGATTTTCAAATGTGAATGTGCTGAGTGGGCTAAGTTTAGAGGAAAACCAGACCCATAAGAAAATTCAGGATAATTATAAATCTTTCTTATGGAATGTAATACTTATTTTGTAGGTATTAGAACAGTATCTTCATTTTAATCCCTGGGGAAGTCTAAGTCTAAGGTTTAGACTCGTGGCAACGCTTGAATAACAAAATGCCTACATAGTAAATATTCTGGTAGTGGTTGTTTTTGACAAAATTGTAATTTTGACAAAATGCTGAAGTGTTGAGTGTGGTCTAGCATGAAAGAAGGAAATGATCAAATCTAAGACAGAAAAAAGGCGCTCACCCTTTCAAGGATTTCTCCACGGAAGATCATAAAAAAATCTTCAAGTTTCTTGCAGAGAAAGGGAAGAATAGGAATTGTGAGCTATATGAAGCAATACACATAACAAAGGCCTAAGTTTTCTGGAGGCATCTTGCTGCCTTGTTTGGTAGAAGCCAATAAAGTCACCAAAGCAGTGAGTTTGTTTATTTTTTATTATGTTTATGCCTGTGCAGAGACTCACAGACATTGGGCAGAGCTGCTACCACCTCTCCCTGTGCCCAGCCACTCATGAGGCACCGAGGAGGAATGGCAGGGTCTAGCCCTGGCCCGTCACTCCAGCAGAGCCTTGCAACAAGTCAGATGACCCCCACTCCATGAGGGCCGCCATTTTCCACATCCCGACTTCCCTCTCATCAGAACTCCACTCCAGCAGAAGAACCTATTACAGCCCGGCTCGCTTAGCCGCTATGGTCATGCGGTTCATCTATAAATGCTGGATTTACAGGAGACTACAAGAGTATGCCACCTGCACATCAGAGCCTGGCAAGCCTCCTGTGTCATATTTGATATGCCAAATACCAGTAACAATTATAGACCGCATTTCCATGACCTGATGGAATTGTTTTAGGCTCTTTATGTTCCTGGAGAAGGCAGATGCCCTTGGGCTCTACAGTATGAGACAGGACATATGGAGATGTTAGTGGTGCCCGCCGAGCAAATTGATGAATGGGAAGACAGTGATACAGTGACAGTGAAGTTTTCTTTAGCAATATACTATCCCAGCACGAGATGTCTCCAACATTCTATAGTGTCCCAAGCAGACAAGTCATTTCTGGAAATGACAACTACAGCAAAATATCTCAAAAGTTTCCAAACTTTCTATTTAATATTAACAAATCAAGTCAAACAATTCATAAAAAGGACAGAGAGACTAAACTTTTGCAACGTTGCATATGTGATACTAGACATACATTTTAAAAATCAATGCCATTCTCTGCCACAGCAAGAAAAATAACATTACATGTCCTAAGTCCAGAAAAAGCATTTGACACAAAACCAATGTTTAAGATCCTTAAATATCTTGAGTTGCTAAAAATCGCAGGGAATAATTATGACTCAATAAAAGTATTTAAGAAATCTTACAATTGGCAATTAAACAAAACTCCGAATGCAATATAGCAATGCTTATGATAGTTATAGAAGCAAAGATTGTAATGTGAAAATGATGACAATCTGAATTAGTATTTTGTTAACTGAGCAATATAATTTTGACCCATGCTTTATAATAAAAAAAATGTTTGATGTATATTATATAGGCTATTGCACTTTTTCTACTCTTCTAAATTGGGACTTATTTTTAAAAATGATATATGTTCTTACCAGCTTACTCTTTAGGGAAATTAATTTTAATTTAAAGTATTCTTGAAAGTATTCTGGAATTTCTATTTAAATACCAAAAAATACCTGGTCAGTGTATGTTCTTGGTAATATTTGCTGCCAAATTTAAAAGAGGAGAACTATATGAATTTAGAAAAAATTGCAATTTAATGGACTAAATTGAGTTAGTGCCTAGAAAATAAACGAAATAACGAAATAGAGATTCTTGTAGTTGTACAAGATAATTTATTCGTTGACTGGAAATCATTTTTCAAGAGTTAATATTCTAATTAAAACTGGAGTTCACAGGAATAATTAAATTCATAAAACACTTAGATTATTTTGTGTAACCAAAAACTTCAGCGGTGCAATTTCATATTTATTCCACGACTCTAAGTTATTTTTTAAATAATTGTGAATGGAGCTACTATAGTTTTAAGCTATAGTTTTTAGCTTCTAAAAAGGAGGAAAACAGTTGAGCAAAGTTCTTGTGGAAATTTTGGATATTCTTGTAAATGTATTCTAACAACTAAAATTCTTATAGTATTATTATTTGATTCATATATAAATGGAATTTTAACACATGGATTTTAAAAATATTTTTATAAATAGAAAAATACAAAAGAATCAATAATCCATGGTAAATATAGCATATGTGATATATGATATATGATCTGTTATATCATATACATAATATATGAGTGTGTGTGTTTATATGTATCTCTCATATATCCATTGGTGCTCAGGGTTTACTCCTGGTTCATCACTCATGAATTGCACTTGGCAAAGCTCAAGAACCATAATACGAGGTGCCAGGGATCAAACCCAGCTCAGTCCTGTACAACATAAGCACCCAATCTGCTGTACTGCCTCTCAGTCCCACATGCACATATACTAATTTAAAGCATTTATATGGAAGATTAGCTTGAGAAATCTTAAAACAGTAGTTTATTTAAAAAGCTTCTATCTAATAAACTATACTACTTTAGGAATTTTCTGAGGTTATTTTAGTAATTTTCAAATGATACGATGTTAAATGCATTTTATTATTTGTTTTACTTTAGATGTTGATTTATAATGTTTACCGTGGGTTTTCAGGCAAATACTACCTTCATTCCTGTCACTCTTGTCCCCAACCCTCCACCATATACTCAGATTCCCACCCCCATCCTGAGTCCCTGAGAGTTATATTTTAAGTGTTATTTGGCTCTGAGATTATAGGTATTCAAGCTGTTGTTTTCAGTATGTGCAGATACTTCTCTATGTCTTGATAAGATCAAGGCTCCTGGCTTGACCTTAGTTACATTTTGTTGTTTGTTTCCTGTGTAGTGATTGTTGAGTAAATACATACACATACACACACATTTTTGAGTCAGACAAGCCTATTTTAAAGTTGTCATATAGATTCACATCTAAGACTGAAAAAATCTGGGTAGTTGGCATTAATCAGAATCCTTTCTCATGATTCACCGTGAATAGTATAGAAAAATTAAAAAAAAATAAAAATTACTAAATCATCATTAAAATACCTTGACAAATAAGTCACAAACTACTCAGAAATGAGGAAAATCAAGCTTGAAATCAGGTACCTAGAAATAAGATTCAATTGCCCAGAGACTTTCATCAGAGAGAAATTGATGAGGATGGAACTAGATACTATGAATATCACTTTTCCCTTTAAACATTTGCCATACACATCTTCCTACAGTGGGATGCCATGCTCACTACACCGCACTGTCCCCTCTAAATGAAGCTCTATGGTGGTAATGCTCCTTAGAGACATATTAGACATCATCTCTTGAGAGAATGGACTAATGAACTCTGGTCTTTACCTTAAGAGGCAAATCTCTCAAAAACAAGTATTTAAACAAGGTAAAATATTTAAGAATAGGCAATCATAAATATCCTTAATATTTAAGGTACAGGTTTAGTTGCTCATTTCATGTATATCAAATGTAACTGGTAATGTGGTTTTGTGAAATAAAATCTACCACCCTTACTAAAATATTAAATACTCATAAAATGGACATTATTAATGGTCTGTAAACTTTTGCAATTATGGAAGGCTTGAACATATAATGGAGTTCTGCTAGATCTACCATGATTGCAGCCAGATCCTTAACATAATGCAAATAAAATTTCAGTATTATATTATCAGTGTATCTTACTTCAACTATAATCGCACTTCCTATTACATTCAATAGGACTAAAATATTACTTGTCAATGAACACTAGGACTCTGCTGAAATTATAGATTAATAACATTGAAAACACCCGCATGGCAGAGCCTGGCAAGCTACCCATGTCATATTTGATATGCCAAATACCAGTAACAATTATAGATCTCATTCCCATGACCTGATGAAATGTTTTGAGACTCTTTATGTTCCTGGAGCAAGCAGGTGTCCTGGGCTCTACTTGCATGAGACAGGTCATATGGAGATGTTACAGGGTGCCCACTCGAGCAAATTGATGATGAACGGAAGACAGTGATATAGTGACAGTGAACATTGAAAACAGTATCTGTATTTAATTGTTTAACAATCGACCAAAACATTGGTTTAGTTGTGAACCTGCCTGTGTGACTAAAATTCCATTTAGTCTACCAAAAGTTCAAGTTCTTAGAAAGGCTAACAGACAGTTATAAAATTGTGGTTGGGTAATAAAAGCTTTTTTGAGACCTCATGAGACTTTGGTCCTCTTTAACCAGATTTATCTCTCATATCTCAGATTTTTTTAATAATATAATCTTTTTTGTGGACTAATTCTGAGGACTAGTTCTACAGTTTTAAGACTTCAACAATAATTAACAAAAATAAAACAACACTATCCCTCCACAATGGAGCAACACTTCTCAGGTAATACACAAATGGCTAGAAGGCACATAAAACAGTTCATAATCTTTTAGTACTATCAGTTAGATGCATCAGGGGAATTTCAAAAGATCACTTTATAACACCACACCACAGCATGAATGATTAATATCTGCAGACGCATCCCATCTCCTCTACCAGTCATGTTTGAGCCCTGGGCACCCCTGCGGAACCACAGTCCCAGGGTAAAAGACTGGAACTTTCACCAACAGGGTCGAGGTGCAGTGAACTCAGACCTGCAGCCGGACCACTTCCTCCCAGCTTCCACAGAAGCTTCCCATGCCCCAACAGGTGTGTTTGAGTCTGGGGGCACCCCCACAGAACCACCCACCAACATCCCAAGACTCAAAACTACTTACTATTTACCTTACCT
Organism: Cryptotis parvus; assembly: GCA_021461705.1. Taxonomy (NCBI): domain Eukaryota; kingdom Metazoa; phylum Chordata; class Mammalia; order Eulipotyphla; family Soricidae; genus Cryptotis; species Cryptotis parvus. Next base: position 3,393 of record JAJIBD010033774.1, on the reverse strand, counting down.
GAGATGCCATTGAGTATTCATCCCGGCATTCCTTGCCACCCATCCCAAACTCTGCAAACAACCCAGACACCTACTGACTGTACTACCAGTACAGTCAGTCCCAAGAACACACAATTGCAACCTACAATAATCATTATGGTAAGCAACACAGAATTCCATCAAGCTCAGTGAGTGAAGTCTCTAGCCCAGATGAGTCAAGCAATAAAAGATGAGCTCATATAATCTCTCTGATAAGGAATTTTGGAAGGAACTGTTAAGGATGCATAAAGAACTCAAAGAAGCAATGGAATACAAAGTCGATAAAATACAAGAGGACATGTGAGCAGAAATGAGTAAATTGCAGACCAAAATACAAGTACAAATGACAGATATTAAAAAATGTGGTAAGTGAAATGAACAGCACGCCTTACTGAAGCGAAAGAAGGAATCCGGAGTTCCGACCTCCATTGCTGTTCCAGAGTCAGGATGCTGCCTCGTTTGCCAAGGCATCGAAAATCAGATGGGTTGGACATGTAATGCGATTTGGAGATGACCACTGGACTAGAGTCGTTACCAACTGGATCCCACGGGATATCAAAAGATCACGTGGCCGCCCACCTACAAGATGGTCAGACTTCTTCGCCAAGACCCTGGAACAGTTTGAGACTCTTTGTATTCTGAAGTAACCAGATGTCATTGGGTTACACTGGCACATGATAGGGTCAAATGGAAATATTACTGCGCCCACTCGAGGCAAATCAATGAATAATGGGATGTCAAGTGATCAAGTGAAGTGAAATGAAAAACACACTGGATGGCCTCCAGAGCAGAGTAGCAAGTACTGAAGAGAGAATTAGTGATTCCCAAGATGAGGCCCAAAGATTCACTAGACAACAGCAAAAGATGGAATAAAGACTCACAATTAATGAACAGACTACAAGAGATAATCAGGATGAAGTCAAAAGGGAACACATACATATCATTCGGGTCCCAGAAGAGCAAGAAGAAAACCCTGATGAAGAAGAAACTGTCAAAGCCATCATTGCTGAGAAGTTCTCTGAACTGAAGAAAGCATGCTTCCAGATTGGGGAGACCCTTAATGCCAGCTAAAAGAAACTCCAATAAGAATACTCCAAACACATCATAATTAAAATCACAGAAACAATAGCAAGAGATAGAATACTGAAATCAGCAAGATCAAAGAAGGAAATCACATACAAAGGAGCATCCCTAAGATTTACAGCAGACTTCTCAGATGAAACACTCTGAGCCTGAAAAACAATGGTAGGATATTGTGAAAAGGCTCAATGAACTGCAGGCCTCACCAAGAATTCTTTACCCGACTGGACTCACATTCAGATGTGAAGGAAAAATACACAACTTCATGGATAAACAACTCAGGAACTTCATGGACTCAAAACCAACTTTAAAAGAAGGACTGAAGGATCTACTGTAAAATAAGGCAGAACCCAAAAAGCACAACAAGTTTAAACAAAATTGAATCCAACATTCTGCTGATTACAAAAAAAAATCTGAATAATCAGAGCAAATAAAAACTCAAAGTAAAAGGCTGGAGGACCATTCTCCATGCAAACAACTCCTCCAAAAAAGGCTGGTGTGGCCAACCAGTATCTGACAATAGACTTCAGGTGCAAAAGGTTAGAAGGGACAATGAAGGCCATTTCTTAATAAATAATGGGTATTTATAACAGGAAGAAATCACACTAATAAACATATATGCATCCAACAAGGGGCCATCAAAATACTTAAAACAACTGTTATAGACCTCAAAGAAGATATTAACAGTAGCACAATAATAGCAGTGTTGGAGACTTCAACACTGTTTTATCAACTATGATTAGATAAACAAGAATGAAACTTACCAGGGAAATACTGGCCCTAAAGGAAGAAATGAAAGAAAGGGAAGTGGTTGATATTTACACGGATTTTCATCCCCAAAAAGCTGAATACACATTTTTCTCTTGTGCACTAGGGACATTCTACAAGATAGACCACATGCTGAGCCACAAAGCATACCTCAATAAATTAAAAAAAGAAATTGTGCCAACTATCTTTTCAGACCATGATGCACTGAAAATAGAAGTTAAACCAGAAGCAGGGAATCAAACCAAACACCTGGAATTGAACAGCTCACGGCTGAAAAACCAAGGGTCATAGAATAAATCAAACAGAAAATCTAAGGATTCTGGGAACAAATGAACATAAAGACACCAACTATCAGAACTTGTGGGACACAGCAAAAGCAGTGATCAGAGGAAAGTTCATAGCTCTGCAAACATTCATCAGGAAAGAAGGGACAACATATATAACCTGACTTCACAGCTCAAAATATTAGAAAAAGACCAACAAAAAGGAACCAAACTTAGGCAGAAATATAGATATAATAAGACTTAGAGAGGAAATCTATGAGCTGGAAAGCCAAAAAAACAAACCAAAAGATTAATAAAACCAAGATCTCGTTTTTTGAAAAAAATAAACAAAATCAACAAATCACTTGCAAGACTTCTAAGGTCAACATTATCAGAATCAAGAATGGGGACATCATAATAGAAACCATGTTAATCCTAAATGTCATCAGATATTACTTTGAGAGTCTGTATGCCATGAAACATGAGAACCTAGAAAAAAGGATAAATTCCTGAACTCTTATAACCTGACACGGCTGAAAAAAAGACCTGCAATACCTGAATAAGCCTGTCACCATCGAAGAAATAGAAAAAGTAAGTGAAAGTCTGCCCCAAAACCTAGGTCCAGGTGGATTCACTAGTGAATTCTACCAAACCTTAGGAGGACCTACTGCCACTCCTTTTCAAGCTCTTCCAGAAAATAGTAGGAACAAAATAGAAGAAGCAAAGGAAGGAAGGAACAGAAAAGAAACAAACAGAATAGAAGGAATAGAAACAGAATAGAATGAACAGAAACACTACCAAACAGTTTCTATGAGGCACATATTACCCTGATACCCAAAGCAGACAGAGACAACACAAAGAAAGAAAAATTAAGACCAATCTTCTTGATGAACACAGATACTAAGATATTCAACAAAATCCTAGCAAATAGAACCCAAAGACTAATAAAAAGATTATACAACATAACCAAGTAGTATTCATTCCTGGAGTGAGAGGATAGTTCAACATTTACAAGTCAATCAACATAATATATCATATCAATAAGAGAAAAAAACCATATGATTATGTCAATAGATATAGAGAAAGCATTTGAAAATATCCAACACCATTTCATGATTAAAACCCTCAGACAATGGGAATTGAAGGAACCTTCTTCAATATAGTCAAAGCCATCTACCAAAAGCCCACATCTCATTCTCAATGGGGAAAATTGAAAGTCTTCCCCTTAAGATCAGGGTCATGACAAGGTTGCATGCTCTCACCT
>JAJIBD010033773.1:0-50110 GCA_021461705.1 Cryptotis parvus | reverse complement strand
CACTTCCTTCATTAAAAGCACATTGTTGAGGTGGTGGGGGCAGCTGGATAGATAGCACAGCTGGTAGAGTGCCTGCTTTGCAAAGGATCAATGAGGGGTTTATTCCCTGGCAATCCATATAGTCCTCTAAGCAAAGTCAGTAGTAAATCCTGAGCACAGAACTAGGAACTAGGAGTAAGCCTCGATATAAAAAAAGAGAGAGAAAGAGAGGAAAATGAAGCAGAGAAGAAGGGGTTGGGTAGAGCGGGGAGTGAGCAACAGAGGGCCAAGGAAGAAAGGCAGTAAAGGAAGGAGCAAAGGAGTTTGAAAGAAATTGAAATTGACAGTAAGAGACAGAGGCTAACGATGAACCAACCTGGCAGATATATCCAGCTCACCCAGGTGCCTGGACCCAGTGTGTCTCTCATTCTTTGCCATTGGCTTTGTGGGAAGGCACTGAAGGTGTGTGGTGGTGATTTCTCAGAGTGCCCTGAGTTAGAGGCAGAAATAAGTCCTGTGCAACACCAGTTGTTGCCCTTACAAAACAACAAAGCAAACATTGGATCCAAAGTGTTAATACAGTAGTAGAGTGGTTGCCTTGCATAAGGTTAACCTGGGTTCCAGCCCAGGAACCACATATAGTTACCAAAGCTTGCCAGGAATGAACCCCTGAATGCAGAGATATGACTCAGTCCCAAAAGTCACAGAATATTGTGCCAAAATTAAAAACTAATGAAAAAAAAACTGTCGGTTGCCTTTGTCCTAGCAACCAACTTGTGCATCTATAAGATATATCTGCCAGGTTGATTCATTGTAGCCTCTGTCTTTACTGTCAATTTCAATTTCTTTCAAACTCCTTTGCTCCTTCCTTTACTCCCTTTATGCTCTTTATGTTCCTGAGCGAAGCAGGTGCCCTTGGGCTCTACTTGCATGAGACAGGTCATATGGAGATGTTACTGGTGCCCGCTCAAGCAAATCGACGATGAACGGGAAGACAGTGATACAGTGATACAGAATCTGTAATGTATCATATTTAGGTTAAATTTCTAGTACTCAGCTACTTAGATTGTTTCAATTCTACTACCTCTAGGCCTTCTATTTGAATTCTGCTAATTCCCTTACATAACTAAAGTTTTGTTCTTTATGGTGCCACAAAAAAAGAAAATAAAAAGAAATGATAAAGTGAAGATATTACCAATCTTTGTGTGGGTCCTGCCAATAAAAGTAAAGGAAAGATGATTAAAGTATTTACTATTACTACATTTTAGTTTCCTCACTAAAAAAAAGAACAAAAGAACCATTACTTTAAAAAATTATTATACCACTGTGAGATGCACAATTACAATTAAAAAGGCGTTCATGTTTGGTTTCAGTCATACAGTGATCCAGCACTGATCCCTTCACCAGTGCTCATTTCCCACCACCAATATCCCCAATTCCCCTCCCTCTCCCCCAGCCTGCTCTAAGACACTTTGCTTCTTCTCTCTCTGCTCTCTCTCTGTCTCTCTTCCTTCTCTTACACATTGTGGCTTGCAGTACATTCACTTAGAGGTTAGCATGTATATCCCTTTCCGTACATTCAGAGCTCATTTTTAGACTGGTCTTATTATTTCCCACAGTTATTAGCTCATTGTTCCTTTCTTTGTCTTACCTAACCTCTGGCTCCCCACACACTTACAGTAATTTCTTTCCACTGACAAGATCTCATGATCCATGTTTTGCCTGGTCTTGGATAGTGATATCAGTTGGGGAGCTGCTGGGGTCCCAAACAGTATCAGGACAAAAGTTCTCTTCTACCTCCAAAGGGCACTGGGGAACAGATGAGAACTCATGAGCCTGGTGCAATTCCAAAAGGTTTTTAATAGCACAACAAGCTCTACAACCACAATCCAATATAATGGAAGTCATCTAGCTCTGGTAAGAACTTAGACCATGCACTTGGGCCCAAGTTTTCTACCAAGGAGGATCCCACCAGAAAGAGAGAAGTCACACAAAGGGGATCCCACCAGAGAGGAAGAGTCCTACCAAAGAGGAGGAGGTACCTCAAATCAGTCCATTTATATGCACAAAATTAATCCTAACTTCAGGGAAGGTCCTTTGAATAAAGAAACCTAAACAGCTTTTAGATAGTAGAAGAGTGTAGAAGGGTGATGTTGCATCCTACTACAGGTCTAAACAAATGATTAGTGCAAGGGCTACTCCCTTCTTCTCGAGATTCTGAGATTATTTCTTATGTAAAACACTGGAGAGAGAGAGGGAACTGGAATAAAATAATACATCTTAATTTCATGGGCTTCATGTAATCTAGATGGTACCCACAAAGGTCCTTCTTATTTATTATCTGTGCCAGGGTGATTCTGAGTATCTTGTTCTCTATATACTGAATGGGTCACACTCACCTGTTTAAGGGCAAACTAATATGATCCTTCCTATAATCTTAAACAATAGTCTCAACATACCCAGGGTGGTAGTCTCCTGGTAAATTCTAACTGTCCCATGCTGGGTCCAGTGAGTATAGAGAGGAGCTGTGTCCAATCTAGATAACAAAGAAGTCTTAGTAGATAGAGAATAATAAGTCAGACATTACTCATTCAGAGTCAATGTGACTTCTGTAACTGCCACACCCTCCATCAGTGTTTACACATAAGAGAGGGTTGATACTCATTAGTATGAACCCTGGCTTAAGAACATGTAAATAGATTAAGCTGTGAGTGGATAAAACAGCAAAGCTCCCAAGCTAGCTAGGCCTGTCATCCAACAGATTATCATACTATTTTTTTATATCCCACACATATCTGCTCTCATTCTCTAACTGTCCTCGTTCCTCTGCCTGATTTCATTAAGAATGATTCTCTCCATGTCCATCCATTTATAGGCAAATTTCAGAACTTCATTTTTTCCTAACTGCAGCATAGTATTCCATTGTGTAGAGGTACACCTGTTTCTTTATCTAGTCATCTGTTCTCAGGCATTCTGACTGTTTCCAGATTCTTTCTATTGTGAATCACACTGGTATGAGTATAAATCATAAGATATAGATGGTGTTTCTGCTGTGTGTTTTTTTTTTTGCCTCCCAGGGTATGTTTCCTAAAGTGGTAGAGTCAAATGCGAGCCCAATTTCTACTTTTTAGAGGAATGCCCATATTGTTTTCCAAAAGGCTGTACTAGTCGACATTCCCACCAACAATGGATGTGAGTCTCCTTTTCCCTGCATCCATGCCAACACTTGTTGTTCTTGCTCTTTTGGCCATGTGCCAGTCTCTGTGGTGTGAGATGATATTTCATTGTTATTTTTATTTGCATCTCCTTGATGATTAATGATGATGACCATTTTTTCATATGCCTTTTAGCCATTCCAATTTCTTCTGTGGCAAAATTTCTGTTCATTTCTTCTCCCCATTTTTGATGGGGTTGTTTGCTTTCTTCTTGTAAGGTTCTACCAGTGCCAAATATATTCTGAATATTAAAACCTTTATCAGATGGGCATATTCTTTTGGGTATATTCAGATAGGTGAATATTATTTTGCTCTATGTGGACTGTCTTTGTATCTTGGTCACTGTTTCTTTTGAGGTGAAAAAGGTTTTATTTCATGTAGGCCCATATTTTTATCTTTTCTTCCAATTACTTTGTTAGTGGTGTTACAACTTTGAAAATGCCTTTAGCTTCAATGCTGTGGAGGATTTTTCCTATTTTTGACATACTTGATGGATTCAGGTCTGATATTGATCTTTAATCCATTTTGATCTGACTTTTGTTCATGGTTTTAGAGAGAGGTCCAAATTCATTTTTTTTTCACATGTAGCTGCCCAGTTTTCCCAACACCACTTGCTGAAGAGGCTTTCCTTGCTCCACTTCATACTTTTTTTGCTCCTTTATCAAAGACTAAATGATCATGTATTTGAGAATGGGTGTCAGGATACTAAACTCTATTCCATAGGTCCACAACTCTCTTTGTACCCCAATACCATGCTATTTTAATTATTACTGCTTTGTAGTATAGTTTGAAGTTGGGAATGTTGAGGCCTCCCATCTTCTTTTCCCCAAGGATTATCTTAGCTAACAGTGGGAGTTTAATATTCCATATAAATTTCAGAAGTTTTTGGTCAATTTCTTTGAAGAATGACATGGGTATCTCTAGGGACCACAGTGAATCCGTACAAAGCTCTAGGGAGTAATATTATTTTGACAATGTTAATTCTCCCAATTCATCACCAGGAAATATGTCTCCATTTCCTCCTGTCCTCTTTCATTTCTTGAAGCAGCGTTTTGTAGTTTTCTTTGTGTATATCCTTTACAGTCTTAGTTAAACTGATTTCTATATTTGATTTTCTGTGGCACAATTGTGAGTGTGATCATTTTTTTAAATATCCTATTCTCTTTTGTTATTTGTATAAAGGAAAGCCACCTATTTTTCAGAATTGATTTTGCACCCTGCCTCTCTACTATAGGTATCTATTGTTTCTCGGAGCTCTTTTGGTAGAGAGTTTAGGGTTTTCTATGTATAATATCGTGTCATCTGCAAATAGTCATGGCTTGACTTCTTCGTTCTCTATCTGGACACCCTTAATGTCTTTTTCTTCTCTGATTGCTATGGCAAGTACTTCCAGTACTATATTGAATAGAATTCGTGAGAATGGGCAACCTTATCTTTTCCCAATATTAGGGGGGGGGCATTTTTCAGTTTTCCAGCAATTAGAATGAAACTTGCTTTGAGCTTTTGGTAGATGACTTTGATGCTATTGAGGAAGGTTCCTTCAAGTTCCCATTATGGAGAGTTTTATCATGAATGGGTGTTCGATCTTGTCAAATGCTTTCTCTCTGTCAATTGATATGACCATATTTATTCGTCTTATTGATGTGATGTATTATGTTGATTGATTTGCAAAAGTTGTACCAGTCTTGCATTCCAGGGATGAATGCTACTTGAACCGTTACTTTTGTACCAAACTTGATATTGCTCAGTGCTTACTCCTGCCCATGTACTCACTACTGGCAGGATTCAGAGGATAGTGGTGCTGGAGATCAAAGCCAGATTAGACATATTCAAAGCAAGTGTCCTATTCACTGATCAATTAATCCAGCTACATTTTTTCCAAATTCTCAAAGAAGAAATTGCAAAAGTCAGTGCAATGTACAATGTGGATAATATAAGAAATGACTTAGTTTTAAGAACCTGAAGATAGTAGACATCCAAAACATACCAATTCCTTTCCTTCACAACTCTCTGCCATACCAAGCTTCTTTTCAAAAGTTAATTTTACACTTGCCGTGAGAGCAATGTATACTTGATGCAACAAAATGTCTGGGTGTATTTCAGTTATGTCTGGTGAAGCTTATTTTGAAACTTAAAAGGCAAACCTTTAAGGCAAGTGTGCATATTTAAGCAAAATGCCGCTGTAGGATCACTGTGTAGAAATGGTATTGTGGAAACTTCCAAAAGTGGTTGCCTACTGAGGAGATGGATGCAGATATTTTCTAGTCCTTCCAGGCAGCTGGAGGCTCTGCAATGATTCATTGAGAAGGTTTGGACAGAAATCAACCACTAAGAGAAATCTGTAGATGCAGTCAGGAGATTTACACCATCACAACTACTCACATACAAGACTCTCAGGACTGCAGAAATTAAGGCAAACTTTTCCTCTGTAATGTAATAAATAACTCCTGTTTTAACAGCCTGCTGAGTGAAGTCAGGTCAGGCTGACCATTTCTATATAGGACATATACCCCAAAACTCCCATATTACATAAACACACAGGGGACACACCTTTCACATTTGGTAGCAGTACCATTTAGAGGCCTCATGGACTTCAGCAATACTAATGTATGCCTGAACATCATGAACTAGATATGGGAGGAAAATTTTCTCCTGATGATCAGGTTATTAACACCTTCCCCAATTTCTGAAAGTGCTTCCAAACATCTGAAATAAAACATTCCCACCACTTTAGATGGTCGCTAAGATTCGAACTTAATTTTCATTAAAATACATAGTTATTATTATTTCATAATAAAAAACATTGCCATCAGAGTTTCTTGGTGTGCATTATTGGTTTGTAGTTATGCTTTCACATTTTATTTTTTATTTAAGCTTTAAATTTAGTCATATTTGTATACAGAGATGTTTGTAATAGGGTTTCAGTGCTCTTGCTTTTGATCCGCCACTTCTAACTAACTATGCATAAACCCAACCATTCACCAGTAACCACAGGTTTCCTTCTACTCCCAAATCAAATACTTGACTTGGTACTTTTGACAATGTAATTGTAGTTTATATTACAATTTTTCATATTTTATTATTCTTATTTAGATAGTATGTTTTTTTAAATATTGTATTATACCACAGTGAGATATACAATTACAACGTTGTTCATGTTTGGAGGTTTCGGTCACATAGTGTTCCAGCACCCGCCCTCCACCAGTGCCCATTTCCCACCAGCAATGTCCCCGATTCCCTCCGACCTCCCATAGCCTGCCTAAATGGCAGGTTCTTTTTTTTTATTATACCACCGTGAGATATACAATTACAATGTTGTTCACGCTTGGAGGTTTCGGTCACACAGTGTTCCAGCACCCCGCCCTCCACCAGTGCCCATCACCCACCACCCATGTACCCAATTCTCTCCCCCTCCCACATCCTGCCTAAATGGCAGGTTCTTTATCTCCTCTCTCTCCTCTCTCTCTCTCCTCATTCTTATACACATTGTGGGTTGCACCACGTTACACTTAGAAGCCATCATTTGCATTTTTTTGCCTGTATTTAATGCTCAGTTCTATGTTGGTATCAGAACTTTTGACATTTATTCACACATGTTACCTTCTCTATCTTACCTAACCTCTGACTCCCACGCTTGTGGTAATTTCCGCTTTTGGTAAGATCACCAGGTATATTTATGTCATGAAAATAAATGCAGTCATTCTATGTCTCTCTCTTTCCTTCTGACCAATTCCACTCAACATGATTCTTTCCATGTCCATCCATTTATAGGCAAATTTCATAACTTCATTTTTCCTAATAGGTGCATAGTATTCCATTGTGTAGATGTAACATAGTTTCTTTATCCAGTCATCAGTTCACGGGCATACTGGTTGTTTCCAGGTTCTGGTTATTGTGAATAGTGCTGCTATGAAAATAAAAGTGCTGATTGTGTTTCCGCTGTGTGTTTTTGGCTTCCCAGGGTATATACCAGGAGTGGTATGGCTGGGTCAAAGGGGAGCTCAATTTCTAGTCTTTGGAGGAATGCCCATATTGTTTTCCAGAAAGGTTGTACAAGTCTACATTCCCACCAACAATGTATGAGAGCCGCTTTTCCCCACATCCACGCCAGCACTTGTTGCTTTTACCCTTTTGGATATGGGCCATTCTCTGTGGTGTGAGGTGATATCTCATTGTTGTTTTGATTTGCATCTCTCTGATGATTAGTGATGATGAGCATTTTTTTTCATATGCCTTTTGGCCATTCGAATTTCTTCCTTGTCAAAGTTTCTGTTCATCTCTTCTCCCCATGTTCTAATAAGGTTGGCTGTTTTTTTCTTATATAGCTGTACCAGTGCCTGATATATCCTGGATATTAACCCCTTATCAGATGGATATTGGCTGATATTCTTTCCCATTCTGTGGACTGATTTTCTATCTTGGTCACTGTTTCTTTCGAGGTGCAGAAGATCTTAAGTTTCATGTAGTCCCATATGTTTATATTTTCTTCTAGTTGCTTTGTTAATGGTGTTTCTCCTTTGAAGATGTCTTTAGCTTCAATGTCGTGGAGGGTTTTTCCTATATTTTCTTCAACGTACTTTTATGGAATTAGGTCTGATATTGAGATCTTTAATCCTTTTTGATCTGATTTTTGTGCAAGGTGTTAGACACAGGTCCAAATTCATTTTTTACATGTAGCTGTCCAGTTTTTCCAGAACCACTTGTTGAAGAGGCTTTCCTTACTCCAGTTTGGACTCTTTGCACCTTTATCAAAGATTAACTGATCATGTCTTTGAGGGTGGGTATCAGGATACTCAACTCCATTCCATAAGCCCACAGGTCTGTTTTTATTCCAGTACCATGCTGTTTTAATTACTGCTGCTTTGTAGTACATTTTGATGTTGGGAAAGGTGATGCCTCCCATCTTCTTCTTCCCAAGGATTGCTTTAGCTATCCGTGGGGTTTATTATTCCATACGAATTTCAGGAATGTTTGGTTAATTTCTTTAAAGAATGTCATGGGAATCCTTATAGGAACCACATTGAATCTATACAAAGATCTAGGAGTATTAATATCTTGACAAGGTTAATTCTCCCCCATCCATGAGCAGGGAATGTGTTTCCATTTCCTTGTTTCCTCTTTTATTTCTTGAAGCAGTGTCTTGTTGAAAGATGGCCAGACTTCCTTGTAAAGACCCTGAAGGAACGGTTTGAGGCTCTTCATATTCCTGAATCAACCAGATGCCATTGAGCTACATTGGCACGTGATAGGGTCCAATGAAAATGTTACTGGCACCCGCTCGAGCAAATCGATGAATAACGGCATTCAATTGATCAGAGTTATCAAGTGTGTTGTAGTTCTCTTTGTATAGGTGCTTTACACACTTGGTTAAGCTGATTCCTAAGTATTTGGTTTTCTGTGGCACAATTGTGAATGGAATCGATTTCTTAATGTCCCTTTCTTCTCTTTTGTTGTTTGTGTATAGGAAAGCCACAGATTTTGGGGTATTGATTTTGTACCGTGCCACTCTACTATACATATCTATTGTTTCTACGAGTTCTCTTTCCCTCTCTCTCCCTTCCTTCTCCTACACATTGTGTGTTGCACTACATACACTTGGAAGCCATCATGTGCATTTTTACCTGTATTTAATGCTCAGTTCTATGTTGGTATCAGCCCTTTTGACATTTTTCCACACTTGTTCCCTTCACTGTCTTACCTAACCCTCTGACTTGCTCACATTTGCGGTAATTTCCGCTTTTGGTAAGACCACCTGATATATTTATATCATGAAAATAAATGCAGTCATTCTATGTCTCTCTCTTTCCTTCTGACTAATTTCACTCAACATGATTCTTTCCATGTCCATCCATTTATAGGCAAATTTCATAACTGCATTTTTCCTAACAGGGGCATAGTATTCCATTGTGTAGATTTACCACAGTTTCTTTATCCAGTCATCCGGTCTCGGGCATAATGGTTGTTTCCAGGTTCTGGCTGTAGTGAATAGTGCTGCTATGAAAATAAAAGTGCGGATTATGTTTCTGTTGTGTTTCTTGCTTCCCAGGGAGTGGTATGGTTGGGTCAAAAGGGAGCTCAATTTCTAGTTTATGGAGAAATGTCCATATTGTTTTCCAGAAAGGTTGTACAAGTCTACATTCCCGCCAACAATGTATGAGAGTCCCCTTTTCCCGGCATCCACGCCAGCACTTGTGGCTTTTACACTTTTGGATATGGGACAGTCTCTGTGGTATGAAGTGATATCTCATCGTTGTTTTGATTTGCATCTCTCTGATGATTAGTGATGATGAGCATTTTTTCATATGCCTTTTGGCCATTCGGATTTCTTCCTTGTCAAAGTTTCTGTTCATCTCTTCTCCCCCATTTTTTTAATGGGGTTGGCTGTTTTTTCTTATATAGCTGTACCGGTCCCTGATATATCCTGGATATTGACCCCTTATCAGATGGGTATTGGGTGAATTTTCTTTCCCATTCTGTGGACTGTCTTTCTATCTTGGTCACTGTTTCGAGGTGCAGGCAGTCTTTAGTTTCATGTAGTCCCATATGTTTCTCTTCTCTTTTTTATTTGCTTTGTTAATGGTGTTTCACCTTTGAAGATGTCTTTAGCTTCCATGTCGTGGAGGGTTTTTCCTATATTTTTTCAACGTATTTTATGGATTCAGGTCTGATATTGATCTTTAATCCATTTTGATCTGATTTTGTGCAAGGTGTTAGACATAGGTCCAAATTCATTTTTTACATGTAGCTGTCCAGTTTTCCCAGCACCACTTCTTGAAGAGGTTGTCCTTACTGCAGTTTGGACTCTTTGCACCATTATCAAAGATTATCTTATCATGTCTTTGAGGGTGGGTGTCAGAATACTCAACTCTATTCCATAGGTCCACAGGCCTGTTTTTATTCCAATACCACACTGTATTAATTAGTGCTGCTTTGTAGTACAGTTTGAGGTTGGGAAAGGTTATGCCTCCCATCTTCTTTTTTCCAAAGGATTGCTTTAGCTATCCGTGGGGGTTTATTATTCCATATGAATTTCAGGAGTGTTTGGTCAATTTCTTTAAAGATTGTCATGAGTATCCTTATAGGGACCGCATTGAGTCTGCACAAAGCTCTAGGGAGTATTACCATTTTGACAATGTTAATTCTCCCAATCCATGGAAAGGGAATGTGTTTCCATTTTCTCATGTCCTCTTTTTAATTCTTGAAGCAGTGTCTTGTAGTTCTCTTTGTATAGGTCCTTTACATACTTGGTTAAGCTGATTCCTAGGTATTTGATTGTCAGTGGTACAATCATGAATGGAATCCATTTTTTAATATCCCTTTCTTCTCTTCGTTATTTGTATGTAGGAAAGCCACCAACTTTTGGGTGTTCATTTTGTACTCTGTCACTCTACAATACATACCTATTGGCTTTAACAGTTTTGGGGTTGAGAGTTTAGGGTTCTCTAGGTATAATATCATGTCATCTGCAAATAATGATAGCTTGATTTCTTCCTTGCCTATCTGGATGCCCTTAATGTCCTTTTTCTTCTCTGATTGCTATGGCGAGTACTTCCAGTACTATATTGAATAAAAGAGGTGAGAGAGGGCAATCTTGTCACTTCCTGATCTTAAGGGGAAGGCTTTCAATTTTTCCCCATTGAGAATGATACTCTCTGTGTGCTTTTGGTAGATGGCTTTGACTATCTTGAGGGATCTTCCTTCAATTCCCATTTTCTGGAGGGTTTTAATTATGAATGGGTGCTGGATCTTGTCAAATGCTTTTTCTGCATCTATTAATAGGATCATATGGTTTTTATTTTTATCTTATTGATATGATGTATTATGTTGATTGATTTGCGAATGTTGAACCATAGTTGCATTCCCTGGATGAATCCTACTTGGTCATGGTGTATGATCTTTTTGATGAGTCTTTAGATTCTGTTTGCTAGTATTTTGTTGAAGATCTTAGCATCTGTGTTCATCAAGGAGATTGGTCTGTAATTTTCCTTCTTTGTGTTGTCTCCCCCTGCTTTGGGAATAAGTGTGATATGTGCCTCGTAGAAGCTGTTTGGGAGTGTTTCTGTTTCTTCTATTTCCTGGAAGACCTTGAACAGGAGAGGCAGTAGATCCTCCTTAAAGGTTTGGTAGAATTCGCTAGTGAACCCATCTGGTCCTGGGCTTTTGTGTTTGGGCAGACTTTTAATTACTGTTTCGATTTCCTCAATGATGATAGGCTTATTCAGGTATTGGAGGTCTTCTTGTTTCAAGCATGGGAGGTTATAGGACTTCAGGAATTTATCTATTTCTTCTAGGTTCTCATGTTTCATGGCATACATGTTCTCAAAGTAATCTTTGATGATCTTTTTGGATTTTTGTCTTTTCTGTTGTGATGTCACCATTTTCATTTCTTTCTTTTTTTTTTTTTTTTTTTTTGGGTCACACCCGGGGATGCTCAGGTGTTTCTCCTGGCTCCACACTCAGGAATAACTCCTGGCAGTGCCCAGGGGACCATATGGGATGCCGGGATTCGAACCCGGGCCGGCATAGGCTGGCTGGGTGCAAGGCAAACGCCCTACCCGCTGGGCTATCGCTCTGGCCCCTGTTTTCATTTCTGATTCTGTTTGTTTGGGTTCTCTCTTTCCCTGTCCTTACAAGTCTTGTCAGTGGCTTGTCGATCTTGTTTATTTTTTCAAAGAATCAGCTCTTGGTTTCATTAATCTTCGGATTTTTTTTTTTTGTTTCCAGCTCATTGATTTCCTCCCTAAGTTTTATTATTTCTTTCTTTCTGCCTGGGTTCGGCTTCTTTTGTTGGTCTTTTTCTAATATTTTCAGCTGTGAGGTCGGGTTATTTATGTGGGCCCTTTCTTCTTTCCTTATGAATGCTTGCAGAGCTATGAACTTTTCTCTTAACATAGCCTTTGCTGTGTCCCACATGTTCTGATAGTTGGTATCTTGATTGTCATTTGTTTCTAGGAATCTTTGGATTTCCTGTTTGATTTCTTCTATGACCCATTTGTTGTCCAGCAGTGAGCTCTTCAGTTTCCAGGTGTTTGATTTGACTCCCTGCTTCTGTGTATGGCTAACTACTATTTTCAGTGCATCATGATCTGTAAAGATAGTTGACACAATTTCTATCTTTTTTTATTTTGTTGAGGTATGCTTTCTGGCTCAGTATATGGTCTATCGTGGAGAATGTTCCATGTTCACTGGAAAAAATGTGTATTCACCTTTTTTTGGGATGAAAAGCCCTGTATATATCAAGGAATGCTGGAGCTAGATAGTATATTTTGAAGGAATAATAAATGTTATTATTAAGTGATTGGTTTTCAGATTTTTGAACCCACAATTCTTTAGCTTAATAATTTGTGAAGGCGAAGGAGTGATAGCGCAGCAGGTAGGGTGTTTGCCTTGCACTTGGCCAGCCAGGGTTCAATACCCAATATTCCACATGGTCCCCTAAGCACGCCAGGGGTCATTCCTGAGTGAAGAGCAGGAATAACCTCTGAGCATCGCTGGGTGTGACCCCCCATAAAATAAAAAAGAATAATAATAATTTTTGAAGAATATGCCAGAGGAAGGATTCAAAGTATGAATATGCATACACTCATAATAAAAACATATAAAGTACATATACCAACACCTATTATTTCACAGTCCAGTTTCTAGTACATGATCTTTTTTTACTGAAACCAAAATAAGAGATAATTCCATTTAAGGTGAAATCTTTACTAAAATGAGTGATATTAAAATATAAAGTAAGCCCTGTTTCATAATTGTTCAATATTAAGTATTCTAGTAGAAACTTTTCTGGTGAGTGCTAATAAATTATTCTGATATTAATAACCTATATTTTAGAGGAATCCTGAAATACAATACTGAAAACAATCTACCAAGATACCTTTATAGAATGCTTTTCTTACCAAGGAAAGATTTAAATGTCAAAAAACAAGTCTAATTTATTCATGGTATTTGATGTCAAATGGAATTTTATATCTATTGCAAGTTATCATTGTTTTTGAAACAAACAACAGCTTTTGTGTTTTTGTAAATAAGGGACAAATTTACCGTTACAACTGTTAGTATTCATCATGTTAAACATGTGGAAGAATTCTAACAAAGATGCAAACCAAAATTGGCAGCTAACTGAGCAGAGAAAGTATTGGTGCTTCAATTATTAAAGTATCAACTTCACTTGTACTGAAAGCAGAACACTCACTTAAAAGAGAGACCTAGAGATATACTGTACTGAAAGCAGAACCCTCACTTAAAGAGAGATCTAGAGAGATATTGCAGTAGGTTAAGCAACTGCCTTGTGCTTGTGTCTGGTTTGACTCTCAGCACTGCATACAGCCTCTTGTAATACCAGGAATATTCCCTGAGTACAGAGTCAGAAGTAAACCTTGGACACCACTGAGTTTAAATTTGGGTGGTCTCTAAAAGTAAAAGAAAAGCAAACAAATAAAAAGGTTTATATATGATAAAAAAGGGTGTAAGGATCTATCTGCTTTCTTGTTTACATTTTCTAAATTCTTGGGCTGGGGAGGTAGCTCAGTGGGTATGGTGCTTCCCTTGTGTGTGGCAACTTGCAGTTCTGTACCTGGCATCCCACACAGTCCCCTGAAGACCCAGGAGTGACTCCTGACTGCAGAGCCAGGAATAATCCTGAGCATTATTGGGCATGGCCCCAAAACCTAAAAAAAAATCCAAATAAATAAAAATTTTAAAATTTGAGATTATAAATCTAATCCTTACATCCTGATCACTTATGCTATGATTACAATATTTGCTAAACAAGGAAATTTTTTATACTTTTCTTTAAACATTTAGGTGCTATTAATTACTTTGAATATCAATGTATATACTGGTGTGATGTGTTTAGTTTGAATTTTAATACATTTAATTGTCAACAAGGGCAATTAAATTGTGAAAGTTAATATTTAGGAGATGTTCAATATGATATTGAATTAAGGTCTGGGATATCACTTTTCAGTCATTCTTATTTGGAAAATATACTTGATTTTGAGAAAAATTTTGCAGTTGAGTATTTAAAAAATTCTGAAATTTAACTAAGCTACAGTAATGATCAATAATGCTATATTAGCCAATAACAGATATTTTTATGTTTTTTCCTTGTCTTTACAAATAGGATAACCTTTATTAGTTTTACTGTTAGAAACTTTGTTAAATCAGTGTATTTCTAAACTTTACATTAAAATATTAAAATAATTGTGGAACATTTGTCACTGTTTTGATTATTTAAGTTTTTTTTAAATAGTAACCTAAATGAATAAAATAATGTATTAACCTAAATGAACAAAATAAAACTATCTAAATTGGTGTATCTGTCCAGAAAATTGCCATTGAGCTAAATATGACAAAACAAGCTCTTCTTTGTTTAAGTTACTACTGAAATTACAGTGGACAAAATATTTCACAGAAATGTTTTCCAGTTAGGTCATTTACACAGGCATATTAGGACTAATTAGTATTTTTTAGTCATAAGTTATTCTTAATAACCTGAGGAATATTGCATTAGTGTTACAATTTATAAATTTATAGGAAAAGCAAGTTTGAGAAGGAACAATCCACTAATTTGCATGCACTAATTAGAACTATATTAATTCTAATTTTAAAATAAGTAATTTAATATTTAGGGTAATATAGGACAAGATAGTAATTCTAATTAGCTATAACACATCATTACTAAATGAATCAGATTTAATAGTCCCTATGAACCTGTTAAGAAAAGTTTCGTTATAATAAATATCTCTGTGTATTATTTTGACCTCTGCTTCAACTACACAATCCCAATTTGTTTAAAATGTTTCCCAGGTACAGGACTCTATGATTAATATCTCTTGCTGTGTTATCTCTGCTGCTAATGAAAAACATTGGGTGCTCTTTCACTTCACAGAATGCAAACGCAGATGAAAAAATTTCACAGGTGAACTCCTTATGAACACCCCTAATTGCTTAGGAACACTGTTTGAAAATCTCAAGTAATTTGCCATTATTATAATGAATAGCATAAACTGTAATTTTTCATAGTAATTAACTTGTGTCAGCACCATTATTTTTCATTAATTATAAATGAGAAAGAATGAAAGAACACCCTGAGGAACAGATGTGCAAATTGTCTCTCAGATTCTGTTTCAGGTTTTATTTTTATTTATTTCTATTTTTTTTTCCTACTGAATATACTGTTTGCGGTATACTGTGGAGCTTGGAGAAGATGCAGATGGTAATGTGTGCTTGGGGCCGGATGGGATGGGACAAAGGCATTTAATTAGTTTGTTGCCTATGAAGTCCAGTCCTTTAATAAAAGGACTGTTTTTTACAGGTGTGCCAGATCAAATCACTGAGGATTAAAAGCACTTCATTTTTAGGAAAGGCTACAGAGATAATTTGGGAACCTGTATTCTGATAGTCTTTCCCTTTTGATAGGAACAAAAAAAACACTATCTATAGACTTTAAGCCTAAAAAAAAGAAGTGTTTAATTGACATCTAATGAAAATAAAAGATAAAAAGGAAAGAAAGAGGATAAAAAGTGTGAAGGGCGGAAGAGACCATGAGAATAAACTCTATGCTGAGGTTTGGAGTGATTTATATTTGCTTCTTTACAACTGCATGTAACTGTTTTTTACGTTCTCTATAGATCTGAATACAGAGATGACTTGGGTATTCTTTACATCAACTTCTTTTAACCCTTTGTAAGACAAAAGAAACAAACAAAACCCACAATAAACCAAGTCAAAATTAAACAAAAAGCTATCTTGTCTTCAGTCTTTCTAGCTCAGGCTGGTTGCCAGGATGAAAATGTTAAAGTTCTTGTCTTGGCAAACTTGCTATGATATAATATTCCAAGACAATGAGAACAGAGTTAAGAAGGATTCCAGAATATCATTCATGTCCTTTATTCTTTACAAGTGTTGACCAAAACAGCCCTCAAGATTATTCATGTTAAATAATGTGAAAAAAATTCTGAACTGTCAATTTGATCTTAGCTGTCTTAGTAAGAAAATGAGGCCATCATTTGTCTGTGACGTTCTGACAGTATTCAAATTACTTGGGTTTTGTTTGGTTTTGTTCATTTGTTTTGTGTTTTTTTTTAATGGGCAGATTTTCCAGAACTTGTTTGTTGGTGGTCTGTTAGTTGACACCACACCCTACTCAGCCCTGAATCTTTTCTGCTTAAACTATTTACAAATCTTTAGGCCTGGTCTTAAGCAAAGAGATCTTTCTCTTGTGTAAACACCAATGGAGCATGGAGGCAGGTGCAGATGATACCTTTTGATTCTAATGGCTCCTGGAATCTCCTCATAATTTCTACTATTGGCCCCAAAACAATCTAGATTGGAAATATTTTCTCATAGCCCCCATGGGTCTTCTGTGCGGTATTAGATTAAAACCAGGAAGAGTCCTCCCTGGCTATGTTGGGGCCCACCCTTTGGGAATTTAGCTCTATAAAAGATCAAAGGAAGGGGCAGGAGTAATAGTAGAGTGAGTATGGAACTGCCTTGCCCAGGACTGACCTGGAGCATCCCATATGGTTTGCTAGTCACTGCCAGGAGTGATTTCTTAGTGCAGAGCAAGGAGAAACCCCTGAGCATTGCAGGGTGTGACCCAAAAAAAGAGAAAACAAATCAAAAGAAAGCTCACACTGGTTTGTCTCACCTAAAGCCAAGCTGTGTGGTTTTACTTGATCACTTGATCACGTGATCACTTGATCACATGACATCCCATTATTAGTCAATTTGCTCAAACAGGCACCATTAACATTTCCATTTGACTCTATCACGTGCCAGTGTAGCCTAATGGCATCTTCTTGCTTCAGGAATAAGAAGAGCCTCAAATCATTTGTTCAGGGTCTTGACAAAGAAGTCTGATCATCTTGTAGGTGGGTGACCACCTGCTCTTCCTGACATCCCGAGGGATCCCGTCGGTAATGGCTCTAGTCCAGTGGTTATCTCCAAATCGCATTACATGTCCAGCCCATCTTATTTACCATGCCTTGGCAAATGAGACAGCATTCCTGACAGGATTGTCTATGGAGGTTGGAACTCTGATTCCTTTTCTCACGTGAGTGAGTGAGATATTCCAAGCATAGTTCTTTAGATTCCTCTTTGGGGGGACATGAATAGCATTCTCATCTTGCTTAAGAGGGCCCAGGTCTCTGAGTCATACGTGAATGCAGAGAGAATGGTGGAGTCAAAGCGATGTGCCCACAGCTGGAGGTTCTTTGTCCTTTTAGCTATTTCTTCAATGCTCTTGAAGGCATTCCATGCCACTCTCTTCCTCATGGACAGGTCAGGTTTTAGGTCATTCATCGTGTTGAGTTCTTGACCTAGGTAAACATAACTGCTGCATTCAGTGATGTCTGTTCCATTGAGAGTGAATGGGGCCTCTGCAACTAGTTTATTTTTTCATGAACATTGTTTCTTTGAGATTCAGCTGTAGACCTATCTTCCCATATTCTAGAGTGAAGCAAGCCAACATTTATGCCACTTGGCTAATGTTTGGTGTTATAAAAATTATGTCATTATCAAAGCAGAGGTGGTGTAGTTTCTGGCCCTCTGTCTTCATTCCCATTCCTTCCCATTCTAATTGTTGCATGATGTTCTTGAGGGTGGTGCTGAAGAGTTTTGGTGAAATGGTATCACCCTACTGAACCCCTCTTTTGACATCAGTGATCACTTTCTTGTAGAATGGTGAGATCCTGGTGGTGAATCCATAATACAGCTCACAAAGGATATTGATGTATTGGGTTTGAACACCCTGTTTGGCTAGGGCTTCAATGACCACTTCAGTCTCAACAGAATCAAAGGCTTTCCCTTAAATCAATGAACGTGAGACAGAGTGGCATGTTGAACTCCCTACAAACCTCAAGGAGCTTGGTTACTAAATACTTTTAATACTTGAAATACTTTTAATACTTTTAATACTTGGTTATTAAAAGACTTTGGATAAGAGAAAAGAACTTAGAAATTCTTTAATTTCTAAAGAATTTCTTAGAAATTGCCCTGGGGCAGAGAGGACTGATCAAAGAATCTTGTGTGGATGGTGATATTTATCTAAACTGGAGAACGTTGTGGGGCTCATATCTATGCCCGCTGGGTCACTGGAGGTAGAGGGATGAGGGAAGGGGCCCCAGTCCCCATTCCATACCTGGCCATGTGACTACACCATCCCACATGTCTATGAACCTCACATAGACACTTGATCACTTGATCACTTGAATCCCGTTATTCATCGATTTGCTCGCGGGCGCCAGTAACATTTCCATTGGACCCTATCACGTGCTGTAGCCCAATGGCATCTGGTTGTTCAGGAATATGAAGAGCCTCAAACCGTTCCTTCAGGGTCTTTACAAGGAAGTCTGACCATTTGTAGGTGGGCGGCCCGTGATCTTTGACATCCGTGGGATCCAGTTGGTACGGGCTCTAGTCAGTGGTTGTCTCCTAATCGCATTACATGCCAGCCCATCTGTTTTCGGCCTTGGCAAACGAGACAGCGCCCTGATTCTGGAATAGCGAAGGAGTCCGGTCTCACTTGAGTGGGACGTGATATTCAAGCTAGCTCTTTCGATGCCTCTGGGAGACCCGGAAGCTTCTCATCCTGCTTTCGTAGGGCCCAGGTCTCTGAGGCTTTTACAGGGAGAACGGTGGAGTCGAGAGATGTCGGGCGGGGTTTTTGTCTTTTAGCTATTTCGTGCTGAAGGCTTCCATGCCGTTCTCTCTGCGAGCTCAGGTTTTAGGTCTTCATCATGTTACTTCTTGACCTAGGTACAATAACTGCTTCAAGATGTTTGTTCCATTGAAGTGATTGAGGCCTCGGAACTAGTTCATTTTATGAACTAGTTTTCTCAGATTCAGCTGTAGACCTACCTCACATTCCGGTAAAGCATTTGCGTTTTTATTAGCGATGTCATGGCAGAGGTGGTGTGTTGCGATCATCTTCATCCTTCCTTCCCATTCTAATTTCTCTGATGTTCTCGGGGTTTTGGTGAGAGTTTTGGTGAGATGGCATCCCCTGGAACCCTTGACATCAATGTCATTCTTTGTAGAATGGTGAGATCCTGGTGGTGAATCCGTACAGCTCACGAAGGATCTTATGTATTGGGTTTGAACACCCTGTTTGCTAGGGCCGATGACTGCTTCAGTCCCACATAATCAAAGGCTTTCTGTAAATCAATGAACGTGAGACAGAGTGGACCTTTCCTACAAACCTCAATGAGCTTGGTTACTGTGTGGATATGGTCGTTGTGATCCTTTCAGGAAACCTGCTGCTCGCATGGTTGTCTTTTAGTGTTCTGCTAATCCTGTTCAGGATGACTTACATTGTGATGACAGACAGCGGGGCTTGTGTCTTTTGAACAGTAGAACTGTCCTGCTGGTTTTCCATTGGGAGGGCACCTTGCATTCGACAGGTAGCGTGTGAAGAGCGAGCCAGTGTACATGAGTACCGCGCAGAATCTTCAGGTGTTCGGGTCTGACTTTTGTCTGGGCCGTTGCTGTTCCTTCTTTACCGACGAGATGGCATGTCGGATTTCAGAAGGGAGAACGTTGGGAATGACATATCCATCCTGTGGAATTTGGTATGTGGGCGGTGGATGTGGCTATCAAGAGATTTGAGTAGAAGTCCTGATAATCTTCTCCATTGCCTTTCTGGAAGATGTGATAGATCCATCAGGGCGCGGGGGCAGTCATCTTGGTCTTATAGTTGGCGAAGGACAGCGGGCAGTGCGAATACAAAGACACACATAGGCTTAAATACTAATCAAGTTTACAGCCAGGTCATTTCCAGTATCTTGGCCATATATAATTTCAGTGATCATTTTAGTTGTAACAAGCTGGGAGGCTGATATGGAATATGGTGTGGGTGGTGGGCTTTACTTTTGGTGGTCATTGGGGAACATTGGTTGTGGAACAATAGTCGTGAGAATGGGGCACTGGTGGAGGGATGGGTGCTGGAAACCTTCATGACTGAAACCAATTATGAACATTTTTGTAGCTGTAGATCTCATGGTGATATAATAAAAATAAATTAAAAATGAAGTAAGATGAAGAACATTGTCTGAATTATATGATGGGATTCTTTTCATGAAAACACACCCTTAGATATTAAATCTCAGGTGTAATTCTTTAATTCGTTATACTAACACCTCTCTGCAGTGTTTTGCATAAGATGCTGATCGGGGAGGAAGGGATTTGGCATGATTTATTAACACTAAACTTGAACCATAAGTGTAACCCACCTGGAATTTGCATCAAAAAGCTGGTTTTGACCTTGGTGAGAAAAATCTGTGGCTTTTTGCTAGGTGGGAGGAGGGAAAAAGGAGTTTTCTTGATCAAGAGGGATATGTGTGTAGGTGACTTCTTGATGACTGCACATGGTCAGGGTATCTGATCAGCAGCTCTGGGTCTGGGAGAGTCGGTTGACCATGGTTGTGGTAGCAGAGTGTGTTTAGCGAGTGTGTTTGGTGAGTGGTAAAAAAGCCTTTTGAATTTGTGCTGGACTTATGAATTTTGTTCATCAGTCTTAGGTCCCTGAGTATGACCAGGGAACTCTAACCCTAATATTGCTAAGATCCCACACAGTCCTGACAGAGATGTTCAGTGTGTCTATTCATGGTGGAAGAACAATATTCATTGCTTTTCAAACAATTTCTATGCTGTGAGAACATTATGCATAAATTATACACTTATGGCATGGATTAGTCAAAATGTTATGTGTGATATTCAGCAGAGACAGTAGTGCCAGGAAAGAGACAATACTATCTGCTTTCTGGTTTGATGGAATTCTTAATAAATCAAGATTAATGAATGCTGAAGCTAGAATTTTGGAAAGATAAGTTTTATTTTGTTATAACTCTCTGTTGTGGTTCACTTGTTTATTCTTATTTAATGAAACATGTTAGCATTATTCGTGATTTAGTTCTTTTTTTCTTCAACCCACGAAGTCAAGTTAAAATATCGCAGGACACAGATATTTTTTGTTTTTTCACCATCAGGATCTCACCATTATACAAGGAAGTGATCATTGATTTCAAAAGAGAGGTTCGACAGGGTGATACCATTTCACCGAAACTCTTTAGAGGCAATCTTGAGAACATCATGTGACAATTTGAATGGGAACGAATGGGAGTGAACTAGATGGACAAAAACTACACCACCTCCACTTTATGGATGACATTGTTCTTATAACACCAAATATTAGCCAAGCATCACAAATGCTGGCTGAGTTCAACCGGGAATGTGGAAAGATAGGTCTACAGCTGAATCTCAACAAAACTATGTTCATGAAAAGTGAACATAGTTTATTGAACATAGTCTCTGAACTATATTCAGAGGCCCCATTCACTCTCAATAGAACAAACATCTCTGAATGTAGCAGTTATGTGTACCTAGGTCGAGAAGTCAATATGATGAATGATCTAAAACCTGAGCTATGCAGTAGGAAGAGAGCAGCATAGAACGCCTTTAAGATCATCAAAGAAATAGCTAAAAGGACAAATAACCTCAGCCCAGCTCCAGGCACATCTCTTCAACTCCACAGTTCCCCTTCACTAAAATACGCCTCAGAGACCTGGGCCCTATGAAAGCAGGATGAGAATGCTATTCAGGTCTCCGAAAGAGGAATCCAAAGAGCTTTGTGGGAATATCATCAAAAGGAATCCAAAGTTCTGACCTCCATAGATGATCAAGTGTCAGGGACACAGTCTCACTTGCCAAGGTATCGAAAATCAGATAGACTGGACATGTAATGTGATTTGGAGACCTACAAGATGGTCAGACTTCTTCATAAAGACCCTGAACAAACTGTTTGAGGTTCTTTGTATTCCTGTAGCAAGCAAATGGCTTTGGGCTACAAGGACACATGAAAGGGGAAACCAAAATGTTACTGGGACCTGCTTGAGCAAATCAATGGATAAGGGTATGTCAAGTTATCAAGTGATCAAGTGATGCATGTTTGTTTTTCTGTCACAGCTCTTTTGAGTCTTTTGAGTAGGGATCACTACTGTACGCTTGGGGCGACCATATGAGATGCTGGTATTTGTTGATGTGGCTGGTATGAAATGTTGATGTCACTGGTTAGGTCAGATCTTGAGACACTAGGACAGCTATGAAGAAGGTCAACTGGAGAACCCACAAAATATGTTGAGTAGAGAATCCACAAAGAAGTCTCCATGAAACACTTTGGTGGAATAGCTCCAATTAATTAGGTGTAACAGGGATATTTAAGTTGGGAAAGTAGGGTGAGAACTCTGTATCAGCCAATGAGGGAGTAGGTGAGAACTCTCTGAGCCAATCCTGTAGGGTGAGAGAAGGGATTAAAACAGGGAATTTTGGCAGGGTGTATGCATAATCCGAGATAAATAGGGTGGTGTTTTTGTTCATGTTGGCTACAGATATTGAACTCAAGTTGACTACATGCAAGGTAACTGCATTACCCACTCTGCTATCACTCTGGCCCCAGCAACACAATTTTGAGCATAACAATATGAGAATTTCAAACTTAATTGAACAATAAACATCTCCTACCATCAAAACTATTCACTCAAAGTAAATGAATAAGTATTCTGAAAGCTTTCTCATCTCTCTGATTATCGCATCACTATTCATAATAGCAAAATTCTGGAAACAACTTAAGTATTTAAGAACAGATGTGTTGGGTTAGAGAGAGAGAGTAGAGCAGGTGAGGTGTTTGCCTTGCATGCAGCAGACCTATATTTGATCCCAGATCATCGAATGTTCCCATGAGCCTTTGCAGGAATTATTCCTGAATGCAGTCAGGCAGGAGTAATCTATGAAGCACACCTGGTTATGTTAAGAAAACAAAAAAAAAGGAAAATAAAGCACAAGAGTAGGTAAATAAAGTATGGTATATATACAAAATAAAATATGACTTAGCTATACGCCAAAGTGAAAGACTATTGATAACATATACAGAGTTTTTTTTGTTAATGTATAAAAATACAGTGTTCAAACTATAGTTTCGTTTTTGGGTGGTGGCTCTCCAAAAGGAACTAAAAGGTAGAGAGGCTGCCATCGCAGTTACTTTACAACAGGACAGATAATTACTTACAGATTGAATGACAGATAATCAAGGGCAGATAATTCAATAGGGATTTTGTGTGGCTCGAAGCCTTGCATTTCTGGGAGTTACCTTAAATTCCCCACCAGGGCACAGGGATATCCCTCATTTTTGTATCATGATCAGTGGATGCTGAGGTGCAGGGATAGAACTAGAGACAGTTACATGCATGACAGGTACCTTAATGATTGGACTATCTCTTGGGCCTATGTAGGTCAAATTTCTTCTTAGTGGAATTATTGTGTTGAAAAGGTGTTTAGTATGGTTTGGTGTTGCAAATAGTTTAGTTTTTTATGATTTTTTTTTAAAAAATGTTTATTCTGGATTTGACTTTTTTTTGTCTTTTTTAGGTCACACCCAGTGATGTTCAGGGGTTCTTCCTGGTTCTGCACTCAGGAATTACTCCTAGCTGTGCTACGGGGGACCATATGGGATGCCTAGGATTGAATCTGGGTTAGCCGTTAGCCGCATGCAAGGATATAATTTTATTGCTTATCACACACTAGATAGAGTCAGAGGTAAAAGTCTCTGTTCACCATTTCTTTCTTTTCTTTTTTTTTTTTTTTTTTGCTTTTTGGGTCACACTCGGCAATGCTCAGGGGTTTCTCCTGGCTGTATACTCAGGATTTACTACTGGCAGTGCTTGGGGGACCATAAGGGATGCCAGGGATCGAACCTGGGCTGGCAAATGCCCTACCCGCTGGACTATCGCCCCGGCCCCTCTGTTCACCATGTCTGTACTGTGAAATAGACTTAATTAAATTGAGAGGGCATATCTATGTATACCAAATTTAGTGATACTAATGTTAATAAGTTCTGATAAGTTCCTGATTTCAAGCCCAGGAATGCTTGAGCCACAGACACAGATAAACCTCGGCAGAGCAGATACCAGCTTTCCCGCTGAACCCCCTGCATTCCACAGACACTGCACTGCAGCAGTGTTTTACCTCTAAATTACCATGAATATTCTACCCACCCCTTTGAGAGAGCCCCACAAGCTACTGAGAGTACAACGCACACACGGCAGAGCCTGGCAAGCTGTCTGATGCATATTCGATATGACAAAACAAGTAATAAAAATGTTTATCTTCCTGACCCTGAAAGAGCCCTTAATACAGCAGCAGTACAAAAGGTGAACAAGCAGTGCCTGACAAAATTTCAAGGCCAAAATAGGCTGCCAAAATGAATGACTAAAATGACTGTCTGTACTTTCAATGTACGTGCAGCTGGTATAGGAAGAATATATAGAGGATCTGATGGTGCAAGCGCAAAAGATAAAGTATGACATCATTGGTATGACTCAGATGAGGAGGCGTCCAGGCGCATCATTCTGTATTTGACACCGGGAAGAATTGTTCCTCAGAACACGTGGCAAAATAGGCGGCCAGTAGTGTTGGTGTCCTTGTCAAAACGAACATGGCCATCAACATTGCTTCATTTGAATGATTAACAAACCAAATAGGATTACACCTGAAGAGATGTGGCCCATTGCCAGCAATTTCTATCTTTGTTGTTTACACACTGACATCCATGTACAAGGATGATGAAAGAGAAATTCTACATGGAACAGGAGGATTTCTATAAAAAAGATCACACCTTCTACAATATCATGTCAGTGATTGTAATACCAATATAGGAGTGAAAAGACCGGCTGAAGAGCTCCACATCGGGACCCATGGCCTAAAATAGAGCAAACAGGGTGAGAGACTATCTGAGTTCATCATGTCCACCAAGACCATTCATGGGAACTCACTCTGTTCCAGAAGGCTCAAGTGAAACATTAGACATGGGGATCTCCTGGTGGACAGTTCCACAATGAAATTGACCACATCGCTGTCAATCGAGGGTTTTGCCTGACTGATGTTGCAGTCATCCAAAAATTCCAAACAGGATCGGAACACTGTCTCCTTTGTGCAAAATTCTACTTCATGCATCGGGGAGAAAATGCTGCAAAGTTTAAGAACTCCCAGAACGACCACCAACAGGGAACACTTTGACACCATTGAAGCAACATGGGAAGATACCATCATTGACTACATCGATGAAGAATACAACAGACTGGTTCAGCATCTTCATGATTGAGAGAAAAAGAGACAAAAGGACACCTTGTCTTCAGAAACTCTTGACCTCATTTGCCAACGTGGCAAGGCCTGAGCCTCAGGAGACGAAATGCTAATGTCCAGCTTGCAAAGGGGGCAGAGAAGTTATAAAGGAAGACCTCAAAGAGAGAAGAGCAGAAATACTGGAAGATGCAGCAGAGGCCAGGAAAAGCATTTGCACCACCCGCCTATCCTTTGACAACTATAACACCAAGATGACTGCCCTCCGATGTCCTGATGGTTCGATCACATCTTCCAGAAAGGCAATGGAGATTATCCATGACTTCTACTCATATCAAAAAAAAAACCCCGCCCACAACAAAATTCCACAGGATGGATATGTCATTCCCAATGTTATCCCTTCTGAAATCTGGCATACCATTTCTTCCTGCTAATTAGAGGGAACAGCACCAGGCCCAGACAAAGTCAGCCCCAAACACCTGAAGAATATGATGTCAGTACTCATCAATACACTACCTCGGCTCTTCACATGCTACCTATCCGAATGCAAGGTGCCCTCCCAATGGAAAACCAGGTAGTCTTGTCAAGAAGGGAGACATTCACAACATGGTCAACTATCGCCACATCTGCCTGTTGCCTGTTATCTACAAGTTGTTTACTCGAGTCATCCTGAACAGGACTGGCAGAACATTAGATGAAGGACGACCATGGGAGCAAGCTGGCTTCCAGAAAGGATTCAGCACAATCGACCATAGCCACACGGTAACCAAGCTCTTTGTGGTTTATAGGGGAGTTCAAGATTCCGCTCTCTCTCATGTTCATTGATTTAAAGAAAGCCTTTGATTCTGTGGAGACAGAAGCAATCATCAAAACCCTAGCCAAACAAGGCATTCAAAGATCCTTCGTGGAGATGTATTATGGATTCACCACCCGGATCTCACCATTCTATAAGGAAGTGATTATTGATGTCAAAAGAGGGGTTCAACAAAGTGATACCCTTTCACCCAAACTCTTCAGTGCCACCCTCAAGAACATCATGTGACAATTAAAATGGGAAGAAATGGGAGTGAAGATACACGGTCAGCAACTACACCACCTCTGCTTCACTGATGACATTGTTTTTAATAAAACCAAATATTAGCCAAGCGGCACAAATGCTGGCTGAATTTCGACCAAGAATGTGGAAAAATAGGTCTACAGCTGAATCTGAACAAAACTATGTTCATTAAAAATTAACTATTTCTAGAGCCCCATTCACACTCAATAGAACAGACATATCTGAATGCAGCAGTTAAGTGTACCTAGGTCGAGAAGTCAGTATGATGAACGACCTAAAACCTGAGCTGCGCAGGAGGAAGAGAGCAGCATGGAATGCCTTCAAAATCATCGAAGAAATAGCTAAAAGGACAAAGAACCTCCGGATCCGGGCACATCTCTTGGACTCCACAGTTCTCCCTGCATTAACATATGCCTCAGAGACTTGGCCCTACAAAAGCAGGATGAGAATGCTATTCGGGTCTCCTAGAGAGGAATCGAAAGAGCTATGCTTGGAATATCATGCCTCACTCAAGTGAGTGAAAGAATCCAGAATTTCAACTCTCCTTCTCTATTCCAGAATCAGGGACGCTGTCAAGTTTGCCAAGGCATCGAAAATCAGATGGGCTGGACATGAAATGCTATTTGGAGACAACTGCTAGACTAGAGCTGTTACTGACTGGATCCCACAGGATGTCAAATGATCAAGTGGCCACCCACCTACAATATGGTCAGACTTCTTCTTCAGGACCCTGAAGGAACGGTTTGAGGCTCTTCATATCGTGGAAGCAAACCAGAAGCCATTTGGCCACATTGGCATGTGATAGGCTCCAATGGAAATGTTACTGTTACCTCTCAAGCAAATGGATGAATACCGGAATTCAAGTGATCAAGTGATCTGTGTATACCTAATTTTATTTTTTGTACCTCTTTAAAGAGAATGTATGACAATTATTTAAGGTCTATGGCATTGAATCACATATAACATTATTACATAGAATCATCATTGGTACTTCCTTCTTCTAAAGACCATCATTTCTACAGAATATACTCACAAGAGAGACTCGCAGACATGGGGCAGTGCTGCTACTTGCTCTCCCTATGCCCAGCTGCTCACGAGGGCACCTAGGAGGGATGGCCGGTTAGAGCCCTGGACCGCCACCCCAGCAGAGCCTCACAACAAGCCAGATGACCCTCCCCCCACTCCATGAGGGTCACATTTTCCACATTTGGATATTCCTCTTGTCAGGACTCCACCCAGCAGATGAGCCTATCACAGCCCGGATCATTGACACCCACCCTGCAGCAGTTTTTTCAATCCAGCCCAGGTATGCTGATCCAGAGACTCACTGACATGGAGCAGAGCTGCTACTTGCTCTCCCTGTGCCCCGCTGCTCACGAGGCACCCGGGAGGTATGGCGGCTTCTAGCCCTGGCCCACCACCCCAGCAGATCCTCACAACAAGCCAGACGCCCCCCACACTCCATGAGGGCTGTCATTTTCCACATCCGGACTTCCCTCTCCTTGAACTCCACCCAGGGGACGAGATTATCACAGCCGGCTCACATGGCCACTTGTGGCCATGCAGTTCATCAATAAATTCTATATTTAGAGGTGACTACTAGAGTATGCCACCCGCACGGCAAGCCTGGCAAGCTGCCTGTTTCATATTTGATATGACATATACCAGTAGCAATTATATTAGGTCATTCCCATGACCTAATATAATGGTTTGAGGCTCTTTATGTTCCTGGAGCAAGCAGATGCCCTTGAGCTCTACTAGCATGAGACAGGACAAACCAAAGATATTACTGGTGCCGGCTCGAGCAAATAGATGATGAACGGGAAGATAGTGATAGTGATAGTGATAGTAATACTCACAAAGTTGTTAAAATTTTGTGACATAAAAAATAGTAGGTAATTTCAAAAGGTGTGAGTCTCTCAGGATAAAAAAGAAATAGTATAGTAAATAAGGCATTAGTCTTGTGTAAAGCCAAATTGATTTGATCACGGGCACAACAGACAAACCCTGAACACCTATTGGTAACTCTGGAGCACAGTGCTAACTATAAACCCATAGCATGCAGTCAAGAAATGTATTAAAAAATGTGATTTTTATAAATGTTCTGGTCTTTGCTACTCAGCATACTGAACTAAGATAATGAATATGGGACTCCTTTTTGGGGAATGCTTGAATAGATCTCTATTCGGACAGAATAATAATGTTATTTGATATACATTCATAACATATATTTATATATGTATGCATATATAATTAATGCATCTTACTTTGAGATGTTCTGTATAGATACTTTAAAAATAATTGTTCATCTTAGGTTAATTTAGGGGAAGAATGGTATAAAGGTAATTTTTCATCATCATGTTTACTTCTATTTTCAAATATCCCTCTGTAGAAAATCTAATCAATGGCCATCTATATATATATATACATCTTCCGGCTTTGTCTGATCCCAGAATATTTGTTTGCTGGTTCTTCTAGCTGGTATATTCTGTCCCCAAATATTTGCAGAACCGATCCTTCATATTCTAGTATTCTTTTTTCAGTAGATGATTGTCTGTGGTTTCTATTTAATATTGAAAAGTTTCTGTCTTTAAAAATACCTTCCAACTTTCAATGTATTACTTTTTACTCCATATATTTTCCAGTGGATTATAGTATAGAATTTATAGCCCACTCCTCCCTGCCAAAAAAATATTTTATTAAAAGATAGAGAATGTTATTTATGTTTCTCCCTTTTATAAACATTTGGAAATCTTTGGAAAACGTAGAGTATACATAACACAGTTGTCAATAACTATACGTTGAAAAAATATAACTCAAAATATTTTACTGGGTCACTAATTGTGACTTTTGGTGCTGTTGTAATAATGCTTTTGGCTTTTTTTTTAAATTTTTTATTATACCACAGTTAAACATACAATTACAAAGGTGTTCATAATTGGTTCTTGGTAATACAGTATACCAACACCCATCCCTCCACCAGTGCCCCATTTCCACCACCAATGTACCCCACCCCCTCCCGCCCACCCCCATGCTGCCTTAATAGCAGGTAAGCCAGTTTCCTCTCTTTCTCTCTCTGTCTCTCTCTCTCGTCTCTGCATCTCTCTCCCTCTTATTTTACACATTGTGGCTAGCCCTGCAGATATTTAGAGTTTATCACTTAAGTCTCTTTGTGTATATCCAATGGTGAGTTTTAATCTGCCATTACCATTTCCCACATTTAGTAAAACACTGGTATCTATTTATGTCGTATTAATGAATGCAGTCATTCTATATCTGTCCTTTTCCTTCTGACTAATTTCACTCAGCATGATAGTCTCCATGTCCATCCATTTGCAGGTAAATTTCATAATTTCATCTCTTCTGACAGCCACATAGTATTCCATAGTGTAGATGAACCACAGTTTCTTTAGCCAGTCCTCTGTTCTTGGGCATTTAGGTTGTTTCCAGATTCTAGCTATAGTGAATAGCGCAGAGATGAATAAAGAAGCACAGATAGTGTTTCTGCTATGTGTTTTTCGGTCTCTCAGGTATATTCCCAGGAGTGCTATTGCTGGATCAAATGGGAGCTCAAAATCTAGTTTTCGGAGGAATGCCCATACTGTTTTCCAAAAGGGCTGGACCAGTCGGCACTCCCACCAACAGTGGATCAGAGTCCCTTTTTTTCCCCACATCCATGCCAGCACCGGTTGTTCTTGCTGTTTTTGGATGTGTGCCAGTCTCTGTGGTGTGAGATGGTACCTCATTGTTGTTTTTGATTTGCATCTCCCTGATGATTAAAGATGAAGAACACTTTTTCATATGCCTTTTGGCCATTTGAATTTCTTCTTTTTGGAAGCTTCTGTTCATTTCTTCTCCCCATTTTTTGATGGGGTTGGCTGTTTTTTTCTTGTGGAGTGCTACCAGTGCCTGATATATCCTAAATATTAACCCCTTGTTAGATGGGTATTGGGTGAATATCCTTTCCCACTCTGTGGATTGTCTTTGTATCTTGGTCACCGTTTCTTTTGAGGTGCAGAAGCTTTTTAGTTTTATATAATCCCATTTGTTTATCTTTGCTTCCATTTGCTTGGTCAGTGGTGTGTCGTCTTTAAAGATACTTTTTGTTTCGTGTCGTAGAGCTTTTCTCCTATGTTTTCTTCGATGTACCTTATAGATTCATGTCTGATGTTGAGATCTAGAATCCATTTTGATCTGACTTTTGTGCATGGCGTTAGAAGGAGGTCTAAGTTCATTTTTTACATGTAGCTGCCCAGTTTTCCCAGCACCATTTGTTGAAGAGGCTTTCTGTGCTCCACTTAATATTTTGCTCCTTTATCGAAGATTAAGTGGTTGTATATTTGAGAATGTGTTTCAGGATACTCAGTTCTATTCCATAGGTCTACAGGTCTGTCTCTATACCAATACCTCACTGTCTTAATTACAACTGCTCTGTAGTAGAGCTTGAGGTTGGGGAAAGTGATACCTCCCATCTTCTTTTTCCCAAGGATTGCTTTAGCTATTCATGGGGGTTTATTATTCCATACACATTTCAGGGAGTGTTTGTTCAATTTCTTTGAAGAACATCATGGGTATCTTTATAGGGACCGCATTGAATCTGTATAAAACTCTAGGGAGTATTACCATTTTGATAATGTTAATCCTTCGATCCATGAGCAGGGAATATGTCTCCATTTCCTCAGGTCTTCTTTTATTTCCTGAAGTAACGTTTTGTAGTTTTCTTTGTAGAGATCCTTTACATTCTTTGTCAAACTGATTCCTAGGTATTTGATTTTCTGCAGCGCAATTGTGAATGGGATAGTTTCTTTAATGTCCCTTTCTTCTCTTTCACTGTTTGCATATAGGAACGCCATTGACTTTTGGGTATTGATTTTGTACCCTGCTACTCTGCTATAGGAATGTATTATTTCTAGGAGCCTCTTGGTAGAGAGTTTCTGGTTTTCCAGATATAATATCATATCATCTGCAAATAGTGATAACTTGGCTTCTTCCCTTCTTCCCTCCCTATCTGGATGCCCTTAATGTCTTTTTTCTTCCCTGATTGCTATGGCAAGTACTTCCAGTACTATATTGAATAGAAGTGGTGAGAGTGGGCAGCCTTTTCTTGTCCCTAATCTTAAGGGGAAGGCTTTCAGTTTTTCCCCATTGAGAATGATGCTCGCTGTGGGCTTGTAGTAGATGGCCTGGATTATCTTGAGGATGATTCCTTCAATCCCCATTTTACGGAGAGCTTTCATCATGAAAAGGTGTTGAATCTTGTCAAATGCCTTCTCTGCATCTATTGATACTGATCATATGGTTTTTATTTTTCTTTTTGATGATATGATGTATTATATTGATTGACTTGCGGATGTTTAACCATCCTTGCATTCCCTGGATGAATCCCACTTGGTCATGGTGTATAATCTTTTTGATGACTCTTTGGATTCTATGTGCTAGTATTTTGTTGAAGATCTTAGCATCTGTATTCATCAGGGAGATTGGTCTGTAGTTTTCCTTTCTTGTGGCATCTTTGTCTGCTTTGGGTATCAGGGTGATATGTGCCTCATAAAAGCTATTTGGGAGTGTTTCTGTTTCTTCAATTTGCCGGAAGAGCTTAAAAAGAATTGGGAGTAGGTCCTCTTTAAAGATTTTTTAGAATTCACTGGTGAATCCATCTGGACCTGGGCTTTTGTGTTTGGGGAGACTTTTGATTACCGATTCTATTTCCTCGATGGAAATAGGTTTGTTGAGGTATTCCAAATCTTCTTGTTGCAGACTTGGGAAGCTATAGGAATTCAGAAATTTCTCCATTTCTTCTAGGTTTTCTTGTTTTGTGGCGTACAGGCTCTCATAGTAATCTCTGATGATCTTTTGAATTTCTGTGGTTTCTGTTGTGATGTCCCCTTTTCATTTCTGATTCTATTTATTTGGGTTCTCTCTTTTCCTTTTCTTACAAGTCTTGCAAGTGGTTTGTCAATCTTGTTTACTTTTTCAAAGAACCAGCTTTTGGTTTCGTTGATCTTCTGGATTGTTTTTTGACATTCCATCTCATTGATTTCTGCTCTAAGTTTTATTATTTCTTTCTTTCTGCTTGGGTTGGGCTCCTTTTGTTGATCACTCTCTAAGATCTTAAGTTGTGAAGTCAGACTGTTTATGATGGCCTTTTCTTCTTTTCTGATGAATGCTTGAAGAGCTATGAACTTGCCTCTTAACACTGCTTTTGCTGTATCCCACAAGTTCTGGTAATTCGTGTCTTCAGTCTCATTTGTTTCCAGGTATCTTTGGATTTCCTCTTTGATTTCTTTTCTGGTTGTTCATCAGTGAGCTGTTTAGTTTCCAGGTACTTGGTATTGGTCTCCGTTTTTGTGTACAATTAACTTCTATTTTCAGTGCCTCATGGTCTGAAAAAATAGTTGGCACAATTTCTATCTTCTTCATTTTATGGATGTATGATTTATGGCTCAGCATGTGATCTATTTTGGAGTATGTTCCATGTGCACTGGAGAAGAAAGTGTATTCAGCTTTTTGGGGATGAAATGCCCTGTATATGTCTACCAGCCCTCTTTCTTCCATCTCTTCTTTAAGGGCCAGTATTTCCTTGGTAAGTTTCAATCTTGTTGATCTATCCAGGGTTGATAGAGCAGTGTTGAAGTCTCCAACTACAATTGTGTTGCTGTCAATGTCTTCTTTAAAGTCTATTAGTAGTTGTTTTAGGTATTTTGCTGGCCCCTCATTGGGTGCATATATGTTTAATAGTGTGATTTCTTCCTGATATATGCATCCCTTGACTTTTAAGAAGTGACCTTCACTGTCCCTTCTGACCTTCTTCAGCCTGAAGTCTATGTTGTCAGATACCAGTATGGCTACCCCAGCCTTTTGGATGGGTTGTTTGAGTGAAGGATTGTTTTCCAGCCTTTTATTTTGAGCCTGTCTTTGCTCCGATTGTTCAGGTGTGTTTCTTGAAGGCAGCAGAATGTTGGATTCATTTTTTTTATCCATTGTACCACTCTGTGTCTCTTAACTGGTACATTTAGACCATTGACATTGAGAGAGATTATTGTCATGGGATTTTGTGCCATCTTTCTGAATAGGTTGGTTGTTCTTTTGGGTTATGTCTCGTCTTATAGTAGATCTTTCAGTCCTTCTTTTTAAGGTTGGTTTTGATTTTACAAAGTTCCTAAACTGTTGTTTATGCAAGAAGTTGTATATCTGTCCTTCAAAATCTGAGAGAGAGTTTAGCCGGATAAAGAATTCTTGCTGAGGCATTCATTTCATTAAGTTTTTTTTTACTATATCCCACCACTGCCTTCGGGCTTGGAGGGTGTCTTCTGAGAAGTCTGCTGAAAGTTGAATGGATGCTCCCTTTGTATGCAATTTCCTTCTTTGATCTTGCTGCCTGAAGAATTATGTC
Organism: Cryptotis parvus; assembly: GCA_021461705.1. Classification (NCBI taxonomy): domain Eukaryota; kingdom Metazoa; phylum Chordata; class Mammalia; order Eulipotyphla; family Soricidae; genus Cryptotis; species Cryptotis parvus. The sequence continues at coordinate 16,332 of JAJIBD010033773.1, read as the reverse complement.
TCTGTCTATGGCATCCATTACTTTGACTAGGATGTGTCTTGGGGTCTTTCTATTGGGGTCTCTTCTTGCTGGTATGCGTCGGGCTTCTTAGATCTGGATGCCTTCGTCCTTTAACTCGGGAACTTTTCAGCCAGGATGTTTTTAACTGTTTTAATTTCCTTGGGGTTACTTTCCTGTCCCTCTGGGACTCCGATGATTCTTATGTTGTTCCGCCTGGCTTCATCCCATTGTTCTCTGTTTAGTTGCTGATCCATTTTCTGGTCTTTTTCCATCTTATGTAGATCTCTGATTGCTTTCTGCAGCTCATCCTCAGTCTCACTGATTCTCTCTTCCGCTGTTGTCATCCTACTATTCAGAGCCCCGATTGTGTTTTTTCATTTCATTTACTGAGTTTTTAAGCGATGATATTTCTATTTGCATGGTTTTCATTTCTGCTCTCATTTCCTCCCATAGTTTATTGACAGCCCTTTCAACTGCTTCGTTTATGTTCTCCTGTATTTTATTGGACATCTGCTCAATTTTTTCGTTGAGCTCCTTAAACATCCTACCAATTTCTTCTCTGATTTCATTGTCAGAGAGATCATGCACATCTATATTCTTTTCTGAGTCTTCAGGGTCGATTCCTTCATCTGTTCTTCTAGCTGGGGATCTGCATTGTTTCCCCAAGGTGTTGTGGTGTTCAGGGATAGATTCCTCTGGTGTACTGTTTCTTTTTTTCTTGAGGGTATTAGCTTCCCTTGGTGTTGAATTTCCTAGTTTTTCCATTAATAAGCGGCCGCTTGTGAGGGCTGCCTGCCCGGCCCAGCCGCACACCCCAGGGAGGTAGGTTACCTGAGGTGGAGTCAGGCCGGTGTGAGCAATAATGCTTTATCTTAAGCTCCACATTCTCCTTTACAGTGCAAAAGAAATTTATAAAGCTTTATTTGTAATCACATTTTTATAGAATGCAATTATATAAAGTAAAATATCGTGGAACTAAAAACCATTACACTAATATATTGAGACATTTCTTGTTAATATCAAATAGACTTATTTATGTATTGAAAACTAAAATATATCAAGATATCAACATAAATAAAAGAAATTAGACACTTAAATTACTACTTTGTTTTAATATACTTCACTTTCTTTCCCCTTTCCTTGTTTCTTTTGAAGGAAAGTATGTTGACTTCACTAGATCATTAAGTGGTGGTTTAGCTTAGAACTAGTGAATAACAATATCAGTAAATCAGGGACAGTCAGAGTCCCAGCAAGTGTATTGAAATACTTGGCAATATGTACTTTATGGAGAGAACATAACTGAAGTTCCTCAGTGCATATTTTGTGCTTTTTTGGTTTCTTTTCTTTAAAGGATCCCAGGCTGCTGATAATCTGATTTTTCTTAAATCTATATTATGGAGAAAACTGATTCTGACTTAGTGATCTCATTTAGACGTCTAGTTATCTATCACTACTTCACTTCTTATCTCCCGTTCTCATCGTTCGGCGGGCCCCGTACTCTCCTTGTCTGTTTCATGCTAGTGGGCCAGGGCTCAGCTGCTCGGAACAGAAGGGCCTCATCCATTTTGGAATGAGGTCTATAATTGTTACTGGTATTTGGCATTCCAATACAACCCGGTGCTTGCGGCTCTGCCGTGCGGTGCATACTCTGTAAGTCCAGCTTTATTGATGAGTAGTGCGGTCCAGTGGCGTGAGCCGGGCGATGGCTGTTTGCTGGGTGGAGTTCTGACAAGAGAGAGTCGGATGTGGAAAATGGAGGGCCCTCATGGAGTGGGGGGGTCGTCTGGCTTGTTGGGGGCTCTGCTGGGTGGCAGGCCGGACTAGAACCTGCCATCCCTCCGGGCCTTGTGTGCGGGTGGGCACGGGGAGCAGTAGCGCTCTGCCCCTGTCTGTCTCTGGATCGCTCCTGGGCGGTTTGACTGCAGTAGGGTGGTCTCGTGAGCCGGGCTTGATAGGCTGTTCGCTGGGTGAGGTTCCGCGGAGAGGTCGTGTGGATGGAGGCCCTCGGTGGGGAGGGTGTCTGGCTTGTTGCAAGGCTCGCTGGAGTGGCGGGCCAGGGCTAGCCTCCCCCGGGCGCCTTGTGGCGGCGGGCGGAGAGGAAGTGCGCTCTGCCCCTGTCTGTCTTTGATACTGGCGGTTAGCAGGGTGGAGATGGTGGCGGGCTTGTGGCTGTTCTCTGGGTGGAGTGTCGCGGGGGAGTCTGTGTGGAAATGGAGGGGCCCCGGGGGGGTCGGTGGATTGTTGCAAGACTGCTGGGTGGCGGGCAGGGCGCCCGCCTCCCTCCTGGGGCAGAGCCGGCTGGGCGGGGAGCAGTAGCCCCCTGCCCCTGTCGTCTGTCAGCTCTAGTTATCTATAGCTTGAATATTTTTTATTTTCTGATATTTGTGTTTTGGATTTATGTAAATTACTTAAAAATCAATGGATTTAAGAATGACTTTATTCCTTGGAAATGAATAAATACTAGGAGAGTCATATGAATCAGAATTTTCCAAAGATTCAATTTCATTTTCATCCTGTTATACATTTTGTCTTATAATTAACCACTAGCTCCCATACTCACCTCTTTATAGCGCCTCCCATATAAGAAAATAAAGGGATACCATTCACATTTTTTTTTTCTTTGCTGCATTCTGGACCTAAAGAATATTGGAAACACTACTTAGTTTGCATTGTTGAGTTTTACCACTCCTTACCGTATTAGAGCTGAAGGAAAGAAAGAAAGGGCAGCTTTTGGGGAAATAACTGTCAGCAAATCCAGGAAGCAATTATTTGGTAGACTCATTCCTCACAATGATTGTTTCCCTATATCCTTACACTCTGTCCTTAGTCTATATTTCTTTACACTTATATAATAGGTCTTCCTATGAAATTCGATTACAGATTATTCTAGCTAATTATTGCCAACTGATTGGCTCACACTATTTGTTCAGTTTACAGTAATTATTTTTTTTTGTCTTTGATATTTTTTATTCTGTTATTCTGTTTTTTGGGCCACACATGGTTTTCTTAAGTCTTACTCCTGGCTCTGTATTCGGTGCCCACTTATGATTATGGTCAGGGATATATGTGGGGGCCAGGTTTGAATGTGGGTTGGATACAAGCCAGGGAGAACAGCTTACCAAACCTTTCATCTCTCCTGACGTGGTGCCTCTGTTCACACTCTTGAGCACTTCCACATATATTATACAAATTTTTGAGATGCAAATCATCTTTAGGTATTATTTTTGATGCCAAACTTAAAAAAATAGTAATCATTTTTATCAGTAATAGCAGTTTTAAAATCTGGGTTCTAGTTGAGAGTGAAGTTTGAAAGGATATTTGAACTAAGATAAAGGAGAGCTTTGTTCCAAGAAGACTATTAGTTTGTATTTTAAGGAATTTTAGTTTTTCTTCTTCTTAGTAACAGGGCCAGTTCTCCAACATCCCAGGTAATGTTAAGTAAATATGGGGTGACCAGGGTGGGGAGTGCGGACAATAGGGGAGTGAGGAGTAACTAAATAACCCATTGGCCATTTTTTATTTGTTCAATTATGGCTTGAAAGCTACATTCACAATCAGGGTTGTAACACAGCTCTGTGCTCAGGAATCACTCCAGGCAGAGCAGGGACCTTCACCCATGTAAACTCTATATAAGTTAATGAGGTGACATCTCTAGAGAGGGAGTGTTACAGTCAAATACATAGTGAGGACTAGCTAATTAGTTAAGTTAGGAAAAATGACATTAAGAAGAAAGTGACTATCCCTGAAGTAACCCAATAGCATGAAGACCACATCACTTGGAAATGTAAATACTGAGCTCCTTGAGTGGGTAAAAGAACAATCACACAGATGTCTAGAAAAGAATGGACACAATGGGAGTTTGGGCAGAATTGGACTGATTTCATAATTTTATACAGCATAAATATTTTTATCATGAATCTTGCTTGCCCCAGATCAATATTCTGTTCCCAAGGGTCCCTGTGTGGGACATACATGTAGATACCCCAAAGTACTTGGCCACGTAGGATCAAACCATAATGTTATCAATTCTCTTAGTTCAGAGACATGCCAGTGCACCTCGGGGCAAACTAATGTGTTTCTGACTCTAAAGGTAATGCCAAAGTGAATTTTTCTGATGGATTTTTGGACCTTAGTGGGATCCAGAGTCTAGTATCTGTTAGCTATAGTAACATAGCTATAGAAGAGTATTAATGCCATTCATAGTAAAGATTATTAATGCCATTTCCTACAAATTACATTCTGAACTACTTTCTGGTTCAGAGATGCAGCCCTTCTCTCCGCTAGGGAAATTTTGCTTCTGGAAATCAGCTCTGGCTTTTGTTGAGTTTGAGCCAAAGGCTCACCAAAAGATTTATATTTCAAAAGGGTCATTTACCTGGCTTCATCTCTACATAGCCCAACCCACGATGTAATGGGCTGGAAGATTTCGGCAGACTTCAGCCTATAAAAGAAGCTAGGATAAGAAGAAGGGCCTTTTTTTCCATTTTGGCTTCCCTTGGCATTTTCCTCTCTCTATCCTCTCCATTCTTTCTTGGGCTTCAAGACGTGGTGGCAGCCATCTTGGCCTACCCCTGGCTGGGTCACAGCCGGAACCCAGAGTCCGGAGTTTTTCCTGTTCTTGTATTGTATATCAGAACCTGCAATAGTAAAGCCTTTTAAAAACAGCACCTATTCCTGACCTTTCATCTGTTCCCTGCCGGCTTCAGAGGTAGAAGGGAACTCGCTTCCTGGTATTGTTGGGGGCCCCAGCGGCTTCCCCACATAATAGTATATAGATAGGGGTATAGTATTGGTATTGCAGAAATCTAAGCAGAAAAACCAGGGAAAAAATAAAGGGACTATTTATACCCCAAAAGGGAGAAGAAAAAGCTAAGTTAATTTAAGAAAGAAAACTCCGTCATTTATTAGTATATTCTTTGTATACAACACTGACCCAACTAATTTTACTCTATATGAATCTCTTGAATTTTCAATTATTGAGCTCAAGATCTGATTTCAATCTTAAACATGTATAATGTACAAAATATGACATATAATCAATTATTTTATTCAACAGACATTATTAAGCAAATGTTTGTTTGAACTTAATGGAAGTAATATGGTAACAGAAAAAGAGAAACATTCTTGATTTTATACTGCTTAAAGTTTTGTGTTACTATTCTGTTGCATTCTAGAAGTAACATGAAAGATGGTTTTCTATATGGGCAATTTGAATTCTGCTGGGAAATCGTGTATCACAATAATTTGAGACTGTGTCACTCACATGGCAGCACATTAGGCACTGCCTGTAAAATCATGAGAAGATAAACAGAATACTTTTTGGCTTATTTTATGTCTGAACTGTAATATTCTGTTTTGCTTCTCCATTAGTTCTAAGTCTACCCTATCGATTTGTTTAACAGTATTAAAAATCATAATCTTAAATTGAGGGCCAGATTTTATTGTTTATAGTTAAAGTATTATAATCAACATCAATGTTTGCACCAACGTGGGTTTTCACAACCAATTGTTTAAAAAGACACGCACGCTACTTCTTATGGAGAACCAAGGGACAGAAGCATAACTTCAATTATTTTCCTAGGAAGGTAAAATGGATCATAACATTATTGTAAGCAGAGTAAAACTCAAGGCATTTCTGACACAAATTGTTCTTAATTCTAAATGAGACAAATACACAAGCACTGTCCAAGTTTTAGAGACATCTGGACAGTATCTGGCCATTTGTTCAATAAAATATTGCTTTCTCACTCAGGTTCCTAACACTTCAGTCACAGTTTAAGTTCACAGAGATATTAAGGACCACTAATAGTCTATGACACTACAATGGGCAATTAGGCGCAGAGGCTGAGCTGTTTACACAGCCAATCAGCAGGAACTCTTAAAGCATAGAGTTACCTCAAGGCAGTGGCCTATTCTATTTTTGTCTCTGTTTCCCTATACACTTAAACTGTTTCTTTGTTGATTGGACAATTTGGTTTGTCCTTATAGATCCGGCTCTTTCTTGGGTTCATGCTTTCTTGTCTCGATTATGTACTCATTTATCCTTTTCTGAAAAAATATGCAGTTTATGAGCTATGGCTAATCTTTAGTTCTCATGTAAACTAAAGTTCTCATGTCTCTGTATTTTTTGTCATCTTCATGACATTTCTATTGAATAACACAGAAAGTATAAGTTTTAGAAGTAAAAAGTGACAAAATTGATATTTGTTTACCATATTCTCTAACATAATCAATGTTCAAAATAGTGTTTTTTTGAGTAAACTAAAAAGATCTATTTTTATAAATGTAAATCTTCCTTTGTTATAAAAAACTAAAAACATTGGGAAGAAACTGAAGTAAAGAGCTTTAAAACAATCTTCAAAATAGGTCAAAAAAAAAGACACCTGAAATTATATGAACTCAACGTTTCCATTAGGAGATCTTTTCTTAGATAATCACCAGTTTGTTCATCAAAGTTAACATTTTACCAGCAGTGAGCAAGTTTCCCCCCATGATTAGAAGCATCTAAATCTGAGCAGCAGTACTTGGTATAACTCTAAATTATATGCCATTTATTTAGCAGTTACTGTGCAATTAGTGTGTCTTAATTTGAGCATTAAAAATGTATTGAGTTCTACATGCAGCATTTATAATTACAAGATCAATTTGTGGTTAACTGATTTCACTGCTAAGATTTTTTGTATCTGGAATATTTATATGCTCTTCAAAAATCATCACAGTAGACTTGTGTGTTGGAGAGCACTTCAGTAAAATAAAAATTAGTGATTTGTGTTTATGTCATATAGTACGATAAACATGAGAAATAGAAAATCTATTTAATATACAGTAATGAATCTCAATGCATAAGTTTTTAGTCAATAGCATATATAAATATACACACATATATGTGTGTGTTTATGTAAGCACATTTAATCTGCCAGCTTAAATGTCCTGTTCAAGAAAAAGTATCTTTTGACATTTTATTTGTATTCTAAACCCAGGCATTTCAACATGGTGTGACTTCTGCTCAGCGTGTTTTATGACCTCTAAAAGTAGTGTTTGAAGAATTCCTATGTTGTATTTCTTCTTAGCAGAAACACTAAGTTTTATACGTATGCAATTTCCTTTGCCACTTAAATTTCAAAATGATAGAGACTTGTCATTTTATAGACACTTAGTAGCATGTGTCATGATGTAGACACATTTATTCCTTGACTAAAGTTGATAAATTGATTTCCTACTGAAAAAAAGATCAAAGTTTTAGACTGCTCTTTCTCAAGAGTTGCAGAACATAAAAAGCTATTTTAGAGCACACATCTGGAGTGTGTGCAATTCGGTATAGGGAAGCATAATGAGATACTTAGTTTGGTGTGTAAAATTGTGCATGAATAACCCTGTGAATTTTCCCTTTAAATCAAAACAAACAAAACAAAATACCCCAAAGACCCATTTTAAAAATGCAGCCTCAGCAAAGTGAGTGTATGGTACATTTGGGATTTTAAAGGAAAACATAATTACCAGTTAGGCATCCACAAAGATAATATGCTAGAATAAAAAACAAAATTGAAATATAAAGGAATACTAACTTGAAAACAAAATCGAGCCAACAAAATATTTATGAAATATTTTAATATTTGTCATTAATGTATATTCATTTTCATTTATTTCAGAATGTAATTTAGTGCATAATTTTAAGTCAATGGACTAGTGCATAATTGATATAATATATGCAAATATATGAATATAAATCACAAAATATAAACTTCACAGGTACTGTTAAATGTTCAATCATGCATGGGCCAGTTTTTCTGAAAAACTGGCCCATGATTAAACATATTGCACATAATGTCACTCATTCTGGTAATCAAAACTGTCATTGACTGGCTTTCAATCCTTGGAAGCAAGCAACCATTTAAAATAAAATAGTTTATACTGGCTTTGTCCTAGGGTAGATATTAGCCATTATCAGCATTTCCATTTTAAAAGATATGTCAAGATAGGGGAGAGAAAGAAATAATAACTGATATAGAAACAGAGGAGTTAGGGGTGGAAGATAAAAAAGGAGAGACAGATAGTCCATATATATAGATATAGATATATACATATAGAAAAAAATACATATATATATATCTGCAAATAAATATGACAGGATAATTCACTTGATTATTGAATTTCACTAAGTAGAGGATACATTTTACCGTTCTTGAAGAATAAAGCAGAAATACAGGGGAAAATCGGAAGAAATAAATGTAATGCCTTTTTTTGCTTTTTTGGGTCACACCCGCGGCATGCTCAGGGGTTACTCCTGACTCTTTGCTCAGGAATTACTCCTGGCAGTGCTCAGGGGACCATATGGGATGCCGGGATCGAACCTGTGCCGCATGAGCCGGCCTCATGCAAGGCAAACGCCCTACCCACTGGGCTATCACTCCGGCCCCAGAAATGCCGTTTTGAGAACATATGAATCCCTAGTTCTCAGATTTCAATGATTCTGCCTTAGATTCATTAAGACACATTAAAGTCTTTTTACTTAAACAGTAAATGAGATTCTTCCTCTTGTTACACATTGCTTTTCTTTGTGAAAAATAATTAGAAAATTAAATCATTTGGAAAGTGTTTTGAAAATTCATGACCAATCTTTATGGAATATCAATTATAATCAGCTATAGAGAGAAATAAGTCGTGATTGAGGTATATTTATAAAATTATTTTACGTTAAATTTTAGCCTGTGACAAGAACTAAAGATAAAAGTTCCCTGGTAAGACAATAAGTTAGAGAAAATAATTAGGTAGCACCATTCAAAAATCCTTAGAACTTGCTGTTTCCATTCATCTATAATTTACTACAGAATACTCTTCTAAGTAGAGTCATAGTTGCAAATTACAGCCTGTCAAGAGCAGGATTAGTGAGATTCAGCACTTTTCAATCCATTTTCTCATAATAACATCCCATCCACTTCCAATTTCAATCCGTAAGAGCTATCTTTATTTGTTTGATATTAATGATCTGGCCCCATTTCAGGGTAAAGAATTCAAATCAAATTCTTTATTGATAACTTTTCGGAAAGAGCTTTTGATAAAAATGCTTTTTTGATTAATGTAAGTTTAGGTGACTGTCCTAAAATAAATGTCCTTATTAATAATAACTGCAGGAGCTTTAAAGTTGCATGTCAGTTATCTTCTGGTCAATACTTCATCTGACAAATATTCCTTGCCTCAACACACACAGAGATACTAGACAGACTTTGCATACCTATCCTGACTGACTGAGAACAATAGAAGGGTGCAATATGGTTTGAAAAAGAAAATACAGTTTGGTATATGACAAAGGAATGAACAAACTACTGCGTGTAATGGTTCGATTCATAACAGAACTAATCAAAATAGCTGTTTAGTTTTTTGCTCCATTTCTAAACTAGGCTTTCTAGGTAGGGAGAACGATTTGCCCTTTAATCCTTATCCTTTTTTTAGCTTTCAGGAGAAAAAGAAATCTATATATGAGGTATTACTTCTCTAATTTAGAGAGAATAAAAACTCCATACACCTGCTATTTCAATTTTTTCTCATCTTTATTTCTTATTTAGGTTGAAATTATAAAATGTAGAGAGGAATAATTGATCATTAAATGAATATATAGAATACTAAGAGACTTTAATTATATATCTTAAATAATTGAACAGATTATTTCTGGTTCAAGTCCTCCAAGTTTCATTAACAACAATGATCTTCATGAAAGATGTTTCACTGTGTACTTTATATTCTATCAATGTCATTATAAGTTCAGAAACAATCACATATGTAAATATGTCATCTCCTCTCCCACTAGAATTTTTTTTTCTGTATTAGTTTCCTTTAAAAGGTAAGTTTGACATACAGCGGAAACACAATCCACACTTTTATTTTCATACCAGCACTATTCACAATAGTCAGAACCTGGAAACAACCATTATGCCCGAGAACTGATGACTGAATAAAGACACTGTGGTACATCTACACAATGGAATACTATGCAGCTGTTAGGAAAAATGAAGTTATGAAATTTGCCTATAAATGGATGGACATGGAAAGGATCATGTTGAGTGTAATTATTCAGAAGGAAAGAGAGGGATATAGAATGACTGTATCCATTTGCATGGCATATATATATACAAATATATATATATATATATATATATATATACATATTATGACACCAAAACTCAATGTCAGGCGAAACGTAGATCTGGAGGTCTTACCAAAAGTGGAAATTACCGCAAATGTGGGAGTCAGAGGTTAGGTAAGACAGAGAAGGGACATTTGTGAATAAATGTCGAAAGGGCTAATACCAACCTAGAACTGAGCATTAAATCCAGGCAAAAAAAATGCACATGATAGCCTCTAAATGTATGTAGTGCAACCCACAATGTGTAATAGAAGGAAAAGAGAGAGAGGGAGAGAGAAAAATAGTTAAAGAGCCTGCCATTTAGGCAGGCTATGGGAGGGGGAGGGAACTGGGGACATTGGTGGTGGGAAATGGGCACTGGTGGAGGGTGGGGTGCTGGAACACTATGTGACTGAAACCTCTAAACATGAACAACTTTGTAATTGTATATCTCATGGTGGTATAATATAATATTAAAAAACAAAGGTAAGTTGCTTTTTTTTTTGTTGTTTCTTTGGGAAATAGGAGGATTTGAACTTGTCTAAACAGAGGGATTACTCCTGACTCCATACTCAGGGATCACTTCTAGTAGGGCTTGAGTTGGCAGGTGGTAGAGATAGGAATCTGGGTTAGCAGTGAGCAAGATAAGCACGCTACCCACTGTCCTATCACTTTGGGCCCATATCGCATTTCTTATCTTAAGATATGTATAGTGCTTTTGTTGCTGGTCATGTAGTTGCAAATATAGAAGTACTTTATAAGCAAATAAAATCATACTCAGAAAATACTCAGGTATTATACATGGATATCAGTAGACTATTGCCAATCATTTTAATTTCTACTAAAATCTACATGAAGGAATGTTTCTATAAAATTTCAACCAGACACTATAAAAAACCATAAGTATTTGAAGAAATAATAAAATTAAAAAAAAACTGGATATAATGCCTTCCATAGAACTCAGGCTGGGAAAATTACAGAGATGGATTTAAACTAAGTTTGATTCAAAGTATAAATATTTGTACATAGCCAACACATCAGCAATAATAAAATCTGATAAATGATTGTTAAATAATTTGAAATTAAAGATGAATGGTAATCATTAAAGTTTTGAAATGATAGCAAATATAATTAAACAATAATTTATAGTCAGGGAAGGCACATTGCATAAAGAGATAGATTATTCATTCTAAATTAATTAATGCAATTGAATTAACTAATATTGAAAATGGGCAAACTCAACAAAGATGTGATTTTCCAAAATAACTTAAAATGAGACAATAATGGACCTTTTTTTCACAAGTGAAATGAATGAATATTCAAACGTTTAAAAAATTCCTTTCAAATTATTCTTGATCACTTGATCACTTGAATCCCGTTATTCATCGATTTGCTCGAGCAGGCACCAGTAACATTTTGGACCCTATCACGTGCCAATGTGCCCAATGGCATCTGGTTGATTCAGGAATATGAAGAGCCTCAAACCGTCTTCAGGGTCTTAACGAAGTCTGACCATCTTGTAAGGTGGGCGGCCACGTGATCTTTGACATCCCGTGGGATCCAGCGGTAACGGCTCTAGTCCAGCGGTTGTCCAAATCGCATAGTCAGCCCATCTGATTTCGATGCCTTGAAACGAGAAGCGCCCTGAATAGTGACGGAGGTCAGAACCCGTTCCTCTCTCACTTGAGGGAGGCGTGATATTCCAAGCATAGCTTTGTGCCTCTGGGGACCCGGAAGCTTATCTCGTGGGGCCCAGGTCCTGAGGCTATTTAATAGGGAGAACGGTGGGTCGAAGAGTGTGCCGGGCCGGAGGTTCTTTGTCCTTTTAGCTATTTCTTCAAATTATTAAATGTTGAAATAGTGTATAGGGTTAGGCATGCCGTTTAGTGAATAAATGTGTACCTTTCATGCCTTAAGACCTTAGTTTAATACCCAGTATCACATACACAAATGTAATGATAATGAAAATGAAGAAAAATCTTAAATTAAGGTCTGAGATATAGAATTAAGGTTGTTGCCTTAAATATAATTGAACCTGGTTACTCCTGTTCTGGAATAACATATGGTCTCCTGAGCACTGCAAATAGTGCTCTCTGAGGACAGAAACAAAAAATAACACTTAGCAGTACCAGGTGTGAGCCAAAAACCAATAAAAATAAGTTAACATGGAAGAGAAAAACGAAATTTTAAAAAGGAGAAAATAAATTTACCAATTATAATTAGTAATATTGAGAGCTCAGATAAACAGATACTTTAACATTTAAATAAGAAATTTAGACATATGCTCATAGATACATATTTAATGAATATATACACATATACTCTGAAATTAGAAATATGTCTTTGGAAATAGACATTGATATGCAAATATTTAAAATCTATAAAGTTGAAATATTTAAAAATACAAGTGAATTTTATTTAACTAATGTATGGAAATCTAATAAAAATTGGTAAACTAACTTAAGAATAAAATTATTTTACTCTACAGGTTCAGAAAATATCTATAAAAGTCATTACTTTTTATGTATATAGGTCAAATTTCTACAACACAGTACACACAAATATTTAGGAGATAAGTGTATATTATATATACATATATAATCATGATCACACAAAAGAAAAACATTTCTTTTTAGTACATAATAATATAAACAAAAGAAAACAGTATCTGATAATCAGGATGACTTTATTATTTACAAAATATTAGTGAATTTAAAAAGGAAACATGATTACATTATGTAATCATGTTAAATACAAGACTGAAAATAAGAGTGCTTTATACAAATTAGTTTGTCATTTAGTTTTAAAGACATGATTAAGAAAAGTTTTTGAATAGCAATTTAAAAATATCCATTGCCATTAAAATGTATCTTAAGAAATACTTAAGAGTATTTCATAAAAAATTACAGTGAGAATGTGGGGATTATGAAATACAGAAAGAGGGAGTTTTATATCATGTTTTTATTGAAAAAATTCAATTGTTTTTAATTTAACACAAAATATTTTAGTACCATGAATGTAAAACTCATTATAATCTCAAAAAAAAGCTTACAAGAAAAGACAAGAGGCAAACAGTACACAATCAATACATAAAGACAAATATCAAAGTGCAAGGGAAAAAGAATGTTATTATTGAAAGTGCAAGGGGAATGAAGAACAAAGGAACGTAAGCTATAAGCTCATCCAGACAGTACATAGACCTCTCTTATATCTATAATTTCACTATAACTCAATGGTCTGCACTTGCCAATTAAAATCAAAGAGTAGCTGAGGAAATAGAAACAAGTTAATTTTTTTTGCTCTCTATCAGATGTCTACGTGATTATCAAAGATAAATCTAACTGCAAAGTAAAAGAAATCAAGCAAACAGGTAAGGATGGTTAAAAATGTAGCTAAAATCACTCTGTATATAAGACAAATAAGTTTTCTAACTTTAAAAACAGAAAATCCAGGGACATAGTAAGCTGACATTAATACTTTTAAAGGAGTTAATTTAATAGTATGTATGTACCAAGTGAATCAAATGAGATAAAAAACAGCTACAACAGGCCTTAAAAGGAACACTGTATGACTGAAACCCAAACATGAGCATATTTGTAATTGTATATTTCATGGTGCTATAATAAAAAAAATAAAAAATAAAACAGACATTCACAGTAATTCAATAACAAGCCCTTTAATACCCCACTCTCTGTTAGATTGATCAACAAGTTAGTCAACATGGAAAACAAAAGCCATGAGTAAATCCAAGCTGAAGCCTTAGCACATAGCTGTGGTCTTACAAGTCTTTTCAAGTCCTGCAGAACAAAAGAGAGCATCCTCACTCATGCTGATGGAATATTCCTAAGGACAAACAACACATTAAATCATAAAACAAGAGTTCATAGAAGCAAGGAAAAAAATCACAAAGTATGTTTTCCTATGAAATAACAGTGGCAATTTTTAAGATGATGAAAAAAATGTGACCCTGTAACTATCAAATAATGTTTTTGCTTTTTATATAGAGGGAAGAAAAATGGACTCACTGAAGTTTTTTAACTTTGCCTGATTGAACCATCCCAACTTGAAGGCAGCAAGTCAGAGAAGGCTTCACAATAACTGAGGTTTGAGTTTTTCACTATGACTAGGTATAATTGGGAACTTATTGCCTTGTTGAAACATGACTTGCTGAATATAACTTAGATCAATATGAATTTTGTTTGGTTGGATTTTGGGGACTACTGGAGATGTTTAGGGCTTACTCGTCTGTTTTTATTCAGGAACACTCTTAGTGGGTTTGGAGGAGAATATGAGGTGCCAGGGATTCAACCTGGACCAAGGATGTGTAAGACAAGCACCTTGATGGCTTTTACACTCTCTCCAGCCCCAACCTGGATACTTTTAGCATTCTCAATATAAGCAAACTATCTATTTTTATAATTCCTGAGTGCTCAGATTTATATCGCTATGCTTCGACACTTGATATCCCGTTATTCATCAAGTTGCTTGATTGGCGCCAGTAGTATTTCCATTTTACCCTATCACGTGCCAGTGTAGCCCAATGGTATCTGGTTGTTTCAGGAATGCAAAGAGCCTCAAACCATTTGCTCAGGGTCTTGACAAGGAAGTCTGACTAATCTTGTAGGTGGGTGGCCATGTGACCTTTTGATATCCCATTGGATCCAGTCGGTAATGCTCTGGTCCAGCAGTCGCCTCCTAATTTGCATTACATGTCCAGCCCATCTGATTTTCAATGCTTTGGCAAACGAGACAGCATCCCTGATTTTGGAATAGCGATGGAGGTCGGAACTCCCAATTCCTTCTCTCACTTGAGTGAGGCATGAAATTCCAAGCACGGCTCTTTCAATTCCTCTTTGGGAGGCCTGAATAGCATTCTCATCCTGCTTTCGTAGGGTCCAGATCTCTGAGGTGTATGTTAATGCAGGGAGAATGGTGCAGTTGAAGAGATGTGCCTGGAGTCGGAGGTTCTTTTTCTTTTTTTTTTTTAGCTATTTCTTCGTTTTTGAAGGCAGTCCATGCCGCTGTATTCCTCCTGCACAGCTCAGGTTTTAGGTCACTCACCATATTGACTTCTTGATCTAGGGTACACATAGCTGCTGCATTCAGGGCCAAATAGGACTTTCAAAGCCAATGCATAAAAGATCCTTTGTGAGCTATATTACAGTTTCAGCAGCAGGATCTCACCATTCTACAAGGGAAGTGATCATCAATGTCAAAAGAGGGGTTCGACAGGGTGATACCATTTCACCAAAACTCTTCAGCGCCACCCTCGAGGAACATCATGCAACAATTAGAATGGGGAGGAATGGGAATGAAGACAGAGGGCCAGCAACTACACCACCTCCGCTTTCTGGTGACATTCTAATAGCAACACACATCAGCCAAGCGGCACAAATGCTGACTGACTTTGACTGAGAATGTGGAAAGATAGGTCTACAGCTGGATCTCAACAAAACTATGTTCATGAAAAATGAGCTAGTTTCAGAGGCCCCATTAACTCTCAATAGAACAAACATTTCTGAATTGCTATGCAAATGATGAAAATGAAAGAACTTCAAACAGAGTGAAAATCCAGTTAACTTAGTTAGCATTATTTGTATTTTGGATTTGGATCTATATCACATGTGATAGCACCAAACTTAATTTTTTTCCTTTTCTAATCTGACATTTTTATTTAGGGGATAGAGAAAATGTGTCAATTACTAGTGGATTTTAAAAACATTTCCTGTAATAAATATTGACTCAAGACAACTTACCCAAAATATGTCAGAAATTCTGAATTATTAATAAGTTTGAAAAATTCCTGTTTGAACATTAGTGATTTCCTTCATAGCAGGTACTTCAAGCAGTCAATAGTGATATGTACAAGGCAGGATACATGGAAGAGACTGAGTGCTAAAAGTATGATAAAACTACTTGAGTTATAGTCAAAACAGAAAGCTTAAAGGAAAAGTGATTGATGATTGTAGCTAGAATTTTCAAGTACAAACTTTTACGTAAGTTAAGAAAACAAATTTTTGGAGCTGGAGCGATAGCACAGCGCAGTAGGGGTTTGCCTTGCATGTGGCTGACCTGGGTTCGATCCCTGGCATCCCATACGTTCCCCGAGCAACGCCAGGAGTAATTCCTGAGCAAATGAGTCAGGAATAACTCCTAAGCATCGCTGGATGTGACCCAAAAAAAAAAAAAAAAAGAAATTTTTACCAATACCA
>JAJIBD010033771.1:0-35708 GCA_021461705.1 Cryptotis parvus | reverse complement strand
TATGCTACCTGCACGGCAGAGCCTGGCAAGCTACCCGTGTCGTATTTGATATGCCAGATACCAGTAACAATTATAGACCTCATTCCCATGACCTAGTGGAATGGTTTTGAGCCTCTTTATAGTTCCTGGAGCAAGCAGGTGCCCTTGGGCCCTACTTGCATGAGACAGGACATATGGAGATGTTACTGGTGCCCGCTCGAGCAAATCGATGATGAACGGGAAGACAGTGATACAGTGATACAGTGATGTTTCACATGAGATGACTACAAGAGTATGCTACCCGCACAGCAGAGCCTGGCAAGCTACCCGTGTTGTATTTGATATGCCAGATACCAGTAACAATTATAGACCTCATTCCCATGACCTGATTGAATGGTTCTTTATGTTCCTGGAGCAAGCAGGTGCCCTTGGGCTCTACTTGCATGAGACAGATCATATGGAGATATTACTGGTGCCCACTCGAAGCAAATCAATGATGAACGGGAAGATAGTGATAGTGATAGTAATGTTTCACAGACCATTAAGACTTACCCCCTTAAATTGAATGAGTGGTTTAGCACAGAGTTGTGTTTCCATGTCATCATTCCAAAAAGAAACCCTGGGCAGGAGAGAGAGCTCAATGGGTAGGGCATATGCTTTGCAGGCAGGAATGCCCCAATTCAATCCTTGGCATCGCAGGATACCCAAGCACCTCTGGGAGCAGCTCCCAAGCACCACCAGGTGTGGCCCCACAACAACAACAAAAGAAATCCTAACCCTGTGGCAGTCTCTCTTCATTCTCCAGAATTTCCCTCCAGCAACTGCTAATCTACTTACTCCCCATGGATTTGCTCATTCTGTATGTTGCATATAAATAGGATCATAAAACATGTAGTCTTTCACCATGGGTTTTTTTAAATTCACAAAATGTTTCCAAGGTTCATCCATACTGTAGCCTGTATTCATATGCTATCATTCCTGCTTATGGCTAAATAATATTTCGGGTGTAATAACATGTCACAATGTATACAATTATCAATTAAAGCACATGTTTTGTTATTGTTGATGGTTGGTTTGGTTTGGTGTTTGTTTATTTTTTTTATTTAATTTAAATTTTTTTTTTGCTTTTTTGGGTCACACCCAGCAATGCTCAACGGTTACTCCTGGCTCTGCACTCAGGAATTACTCCTGGCGGTGCTTGGGGGGACCATATGGGATGCCGGGATCGAACCCAGGTCGGCACAGGCCGGCCGCATGCAAGGCAAACGCCCTACCCACTGGGCTATTGCTCTGGCCCCTGGTTTGGTGTTTGGATCACACTAGGCAGGCCTCAGGGCTTACTCCTGTGACTGTACTCAGGGATCACTCCTCGTGGTTCCTGGGGTCTGTATGGGATGGCAAGGCTTGAACCTGGGTCAGCCCTGTGCCAGCTCTCTACCCACCACACTACCTCTCCAGTTCCTATATTCATATTGTTTTACCATTTGGTTTCATCATGCTGTTAGGGACACCCTTGTACAGGGTTTTGTGTGAAGGTATGTTTGCCTTTCTCTTGGATATATGCTTAATAGTAGGATTGTTGGGTCTATAGTAACTCCATGTTTAACATCTTGACAAATTATCAACTTGTTTCCAAATTTGTTTATACTATTTACAAAATCATTGGCAATTTATGAGTATTAAAATTTCTACCTCATGCTTTCAACCTTTACTCTTGTCTTTTTAAAATTTTTGCTGTCTGGGGCCAGAGCAATAGCACAGTGGGTAGGGAGTTTGCTTTGCACACGATCAACCCAGGTTTGACCTCTGGCCCATATGGTCGCCCCAAGCACCGCCAAGAGTAATTCCTGAGTGCAGATCAAGGAGTAGCTCCTGAGCATCACTGGGTGTGACCCAAAAAAGAAAAAAAATTTACTATCCTACTGAACATAAAGTAGTATCTAGTGATTTTATCTACAATCTCACTAATGATTAATAATGATCAACTTGGATTGTGTTTATTGACCATTTATATATTCTCTTTAGAGTCCCATTTAGCCAAATCTTTTTTTTTTTTTTTTGCCTTTTTGGGTCACACCTGGCAATGCTCAGGGCATTGGAATGAAACTGAGAACCTCCCACCTGCAAGGCAAGCACTCTACCTCAGAAAATCCCCAGTCCCAGGAAATTCTTTTCTCTATTTTTTAAAAAATTTTTTTATTATACCACCGTGAGACATACAATTACAAAGGTGTTTATAATTGGTTCTTGGTAATACAGTATTCCAGCACCCATCCCTCCACCAGTGCCCCATTTCCACCACCAATGTACCCCACCCCTCCCCCGCCCCCCCCAGGCTGTCTCAATAGCAGGTAGCCCCGTTTCCTATCTTTTGCTCTCTCTCTCTCTCTCTCTCTCTCTCTCTCTCTCTGCATCTTTCTCCCTCTTCTTTTACAGATGTGGCTAGCCCTGCAGATATTTAGAGTTTATCACTTATGTCTCTTTGTGTATATTCAATGGTGAGTTATAGTCTGCCGTTACCATTTCCCACACTTAGTAAAACACTGGTGTCTCTTTATATCCTATTCATGAATTCAGTCATTCTATATCTGTCCTTTTCCTTCTGACTAATTTCACTCAGCATGATAGTCTCCATGTCCATCCATTTGCAGGTAAATTTCATAATTTCATCTTTTCTGACAGCTGCATAGTATTCCATAGTGTAGATGAACCACAGTTTCTTTAGCCAGTCCTCTGTTCTCGGGCATTTAGGTTGTTTCCAGATTCTAGCTATTGTGAATAGGGCAGAGATGAATAAAGAAGTACAGATAGTGTTTCTGCTATGTGTTTTTCGGTCTCTAGGGTATATTCCCAGGAGTGCTATTGCTGGATCAAATGGGAGCTCACAAAGTCTAGTTTTCGGAGGAATGCCCATATTGTTTTCCAAAAGGGCTGGACCAGTCGGCACTCCCACCAACAGTGGATCAGAGTCCCTTTTTCCCCACATCCACGCCAGCACCGGTTGTTCTTGCTGTTTTGGATGTGTGCCAGTCTCTGTGGTGTGAGACGGTACCTCATTGTTGTTTTGATTTGCATCTCCCTTATGATTAAAGATGAAGAGCACTTTTTCATATGCCTTTTGGCCATTGGAAGGAAATTCTTTTCTCTTTTCTGTCTTTTTGTTTTGAGATAATGACTGGTCTTAGCCCTGCCTGTCAGGAGCTGCAGGACTCATTCTTTCTGAGTATCACCACACAGCTCTGGAATGTTCATGTTTTCTGTGCCATAACACGAGCTGCTTCCTCACGCAGTCTTCTCTTTGCTCTTGTCTTCTCTACCTCACCGTGTTCTTCTTACTCTTTAACACTTTGCCCAGCTGCCCTGAGAGATAGTACAGGAGTTAAGGTGCTGCTGGTCTGCACGGTGGCAAATTGTTCAATCCCTATTACTGCATCTGGTCACCGCCAGGACTCACTCATGAGCACAGAGCCAGGAGTGATCCTGAGAACCACTCGGTGTGATTCAAGCCTCCCACCCCCCACAACATTACTTCCTAATAGTTTCTTCTACCCTTTGAGAGCTGCCAGTTGTGCACAGCAAAGGAGCCAAAGCCCCATTCCTACCGCTGATGGTGTGCCTCTGTGCCTCATGAAGTCACTGCAGAAATGGATTGTCTCCTGTTTCTCTTTTTTGTTTGTTTGTTTTTTTTTTTTTTGCTTTTGCTTACATTAAGCATTGCTTACACCTGGCAATGCTCAGGGGTTACTACTGGCTCTGCTCTCAGGAATTACTCCTTTCAGTGCTCAGGGGACCATACGGGATGCCAGGGATCGAACCTGGTGTCCTGTGTGCAAGGCAAATGCCCTCCCCACTGCACTATTGCTCAGGCGCCTCCTCTCTTTGTTACTGGGGAGCAGAGCCTGGTGTTCTACTCTAACATTCACATTTGCTATGAGCTTCTTGATTCGATGTACAAGACCTGGGCAATGTCATATTTCTGATTCTTGGACATTTTTAAAGGTATAAATAATTTCTAATCAGAGGTTCATTGTAAGTTTAGAGATAGAATAATAAAGTTTAACTATCTAGGGCCTGGGAGAGAGCTCAAAGAGCTGGGGTAAATGCTTTGTATGTGGGAGAACAGGCATTAAGTCCCTGGCATCACATGGTCCCCAAGCACTAAGCCAGGAGTATCCCCAGCGCACTGCCTGCTGTGACCCCAGAACAAAGCAAACAAAACAGAACAAAAGATAGTTAAATAATTTAGATGATGAATCTTCAATAATCTCTGCTATTGTTCTTATATAGCATATAATGGTATACATTATTTATACATCTATATATTTGTTTTTACTGTAATACAATATGGTGGTGTTAATGTTTATGCTTTTGTTTTTTTGTTTTTTTTAGGGGGTCATGCCAGGTGATGCTCAGTGGTTACTCCTGGCTCTGCACTCAGGAATTACTCTCGGCGGTGTTTGGGGGGCTATCTCGGATGCCTCCGATCAAACTCGGGTAGGCCATGTGCAAGCCAAATGCTCGACTTCGCTGTGCTATTGCCCCGGGACCTGTTTATGCTTTTGGTTTTTAAAAAAATGAGCTTAGTTACACTCTATACTCTCTACTGTCTCACCAAGGTGTCAGAGACCATGACCTATGTATTTATGTTATTTAGCATATTATTATTGCTGTTGTTTATTTTATTATTGTGTTTATTATTTTATTATTTTTATAATAGTATCCATATTATTATCTTATACTTGGTGTTGCTACGCCATGTTCACACCAGAGTACCAGGATCCCTCCACCCTTATCTAAAAGCTTCCTTTTTATTTATTTATTTTTTCCTGCAATGCTCACCCAGCAATGCTC
Source organism: Cryptotis parvus (assembly GCA_021461705.1). Classification (NCBI taxonomy): domain Eukaryota; kingdom Metazoa; phylum Chordata; class Mammalia; order Eulipotyphla; family Soricidae; genus Cryptotis; species Cryptotis parvus. The sequence goes on along the minus strand of JAJIBD010033771.1, from coordinate 30,878 downwards.
AGGAATTCTTAGCCTGGGCCTGTGTTCAGGGAATCACTCTTTTTTTTTGTTTGTTTGTTTGTTTGCTTTTAGGGTCAGCAAATTTGGCAATGCTCAGGGGTTACCCAGGCAGTGCTTGGGGACCATATGGGATGCTGGGAATCAACCCAGCTTGGCTATGAGCAGGGCAAACGCCCTCTCCGCTCTACCATTGCTCCAGCCCCTCAAAGTTTCTTGAACCCTTCCCTTAACAACATTAGATCATAGTTCTATTGATCATATTCAAGATTTATTTGGCTTCCTTATATTCTGCATATGAATGAAATCATCCAATAGTTATGTTTTTCTTTCTGACTTTCTTTCCGACCAGCCCATCACAGCCCGGATCCGACACCCACCCTGGAGCAGTTTCTTCCTCAATCCGCCCAGGTATGCTGGTCCAGAGACTCCAGACATGGGGCAGAGCGGTTCCTTGTCTCCCTGTGCCCGCCGTTCTGAGGCAGTCGGGAGGCATGGTGGGTTCCAGCCTTGGCCCACCCCGCAGAACCTCACAACAAGCCAGGCGCCCCCACCCACTCCATGGGCGCCGCCATTTTCCACTTGGACTTCCCTCTCATCAGAACTCCACCCAGCCGACCAGCCCATCACAGCGCGGGCGCTGCGGCCGTTCATCAATAAAGGCTTTATTTGGAGGTGTTTATAGAGTATGCCTCCCGACGGCAAGCCTAGCAAGCTGCCCGTGTTGTATTTGATGTGCCAAATGCCAGTAACAATTATATTAGATCATTCTCATGACCTAATATAATGGTTTGAGGCTCTTTATGTACCTGTACCAAGCTGATGCCCTTGGCTCTACAGCTGTGACAGGACATATTGAGATATTACTGGTGCCGCTCTAGATGGATTAACGGGAAGATCGTGGATCGTGTCGTGATTTCTGACTTACTTCATTTAGCTAAGTTGCTCAACTAGTTCAATCACAAAGTATACATAATTTAATTTATATGGGAACTATTTTATTTGGGTAAGGAGTATTTGAGCAACACCCAGCTATATTCAGGGTTTACTTATGGCTCTGTGTACAGTGATCACAACTTTTGGGGTTTAGGGGACCAAATGATCGAATTGGGGTTAGTCTCATACAAGACAAGAGACTTAACCCCTGTACTATCTCGCTAACCCCTATGGGACCTATTTTCGATTATGGGACACATGATTAAGTTCTCAAGAAATGTTCATTTTCCTTGTTCTAATTCCAATTCCAGTCACAGATCCTGTAAATGAATCCTATCTCCCTTGTGGGCTGCTCAGTCACACTCCTCTCAAAGTTTTCAAATATCTGTTTCCCACATCATAGGTATCTCTGAACACCTGGTGACCTGAGAAACCCCAGTGTTAGTAAATGCACAATGCCCAAAGATTTGTACGCAGTGTGTGTGTGTGTGTGTGTAGAGAGAGAGAGAGAGAGAGAGAGAGAGAGAGATTCCCAACCTCTAAAGCACAGGGTAGGTGAATGGAGTTAGGCTCAGTCCTCTTGTCATAGCTGTTCATGCCCAGTGATGTCCATTATGTCCTCTTAGTACTTAGAAATTTTTGAGCTGGGGACATAGTTCAAAAATTGAGTACATGCCTGTTATCCACAAGGTTCCAAATATAACCTACAGCACCACATAGCCTCCTGGGCACCACTGGATATGGCTCTAGACAAATAAATGAAGAATGAGAAACTTTTACTATCCAGCAATCATATAGCTTCATACTTGCTCAAATGAGTTGAAAATTTATGTCCATGCCAATGTCTGCCCTTCAGTGTTTATAGCTGCTTTATTCATCAGCATCTAGAGTTGGAAGCAACCAAGATGCCTTTAGTAGGTGTGTAAATAAATTGTGCTACATTCAGGCAATAAAATGTAATCCATATCTAAAAAGGAAATGAGCTACCAAGCCGTGAAAAGACAAGAAAGAAGCTTAGATGCATGTTAATAAATAAAAAAAAGTCAGACTGGGAGCTGGAGCAATAGTCCAGTGGGTAAGGCGTTTGCCTTGCACCCAGCAGTCCCTGGCATCCCATATGGTACCGCCAGGAGTAATTCCTGAGTGCAGAGCCATGAGTAGTCTCTGAGCATTGCTGGGTGTGACCCAAAAAGAATTCAGTCTGAAAAGGCTCCATACTGCACAGCTGATTGAAGGACAGCTGAAAAAGGCATAATTAGGGATAAACAGTAAGCAGAGATTTTTGAGTGCAAGAAAACTCTTTTTTTTTTTTTTGGTCACACCAGCAATGCTCAGGGGTTATTCCTGGCTCTGCACTCAGAAATTACTCCTGGCAGTGCTCGGGGACCATATAGGATGCTGGGGATTAAACCTGGGCCGGCAGCATGCAAGTAAAATGCCCTCCCCACTAGACTATTGCTCAGGCCCCAATAAAACTCTTTTGTATGATATTATCATGGAAGATACATGTCACTTGATACTTGATCATGAACAGATCAAGTTCACGGAATGCACAATGCAAACATGTACTTTATGTAAATATGGGGCTCTTTGAGTGCTAATGAAGTGCCCGTGTAGGTTCATCATTTGTAATGAATGTGTCTCGCTTATTCCTGATGTTGACAGTGGGCTATCAGGGGAAGCTATTAGGAAAAAAGTGTACAGGAACTCTGCACACTCTGCCCTCACCACTCAATTTTGCTGTAAACTATAATTGCCATAACAAATAAAGTAGGAACCAAGGAGATAGCTCAAAGGACTGGAACTAATACTTTGCAGGTGGGAGTTCCAAGTATAATCCCTGTCCCTGCAAGCTCCCCCAAGATGTCAGGATAACCCAAAGCACAGCAAGCAGTCTTGCAGAGTGATGCCTCATAACTGTGCAGCCACGTGTCCAGGAGACAGGTGCAGATGGCATGTTTCTGAAGACATTCTCTCTCTGGTACTTCGGCATGACTCTTATATCATCATGGTCATCAAGAGCATCATTTTCAAATAAAATAAAGAAGAATGATTTGTGTGATAAATATGTGAACTGGGGTCAGAGAGATAGTACAGCAGGTAGGGTGCTTGCCTTGAGCACAGCTGACCCAGGTCAATCCCTGGCACCATATATGGTCCCCCAAGCCTAAAAAGTGATCCCAGAGTTCAGAACCAAGATTAAACCCTGAGTACGGCTGGAGTGTGACCCCAAAACAAGCAAAATATTTGAACTATAAAAGTCAACAGGATTATATTTTTATATATAATATATGTATATATAACTTATATATGTATATATATGTGTACGTATACATACATAATTTCCTCTGGCTCACAAGAATGATAAGCAACCAGGGTGTAACCATCTTCCTGGGATATTTTCTGTTCTAACAGAGGACCACCAGCAGATGGCAACCAAAGAATACAAAACCCAAGTGCATCCTGCTCAAGATGATTTTGATAAATTTAAGAATAGTAAATGTATCGGTTTATAGGAAACAGATTTCTGTGTCTTACCTCTGGGTATCAGTTCTTCACAGACCTACAGTTTCTCAGGCTCCAAACAAGTCTCTTTCCAAATCTCTGTGAAATAAATGTTTCGCTTTAAAAAGTCACCAAAAGCGGGCCAGGAGGACTTGCCAGTGGTTGGCATCTACCACAAGGAGTTTGGGGGAGAATGGAGAAGGTAGGTAAGATAGGAAAGTCACCAATTTGACAATAATAGTTGGAAATATTAACATTAGACTAGAACTGGGTATCGAAAGTAGGTAAAGAGATATATATGTTGGCATTGCAAACTACAAGTGGAAGGAAGAAAGGAAGAAGGGGGAGGAGGAAGAAGAGGAAGAAGAGGAGGAAGAGGAGGAAGGAGAGAATGAAGAAGGAGAATGAGAAGAGTAAGAATGAGGAGAGGAAGAATGAGAAGAGGAGGAAGAAGAGGAAGAATGAGAAGAGGAAGAAGAGGAAGAATGAGAAGAGAAATAATGAGAAGAGGAAGAAGAGAAAGAAGGGGAAGGAGAAGAGGAAGGAGGAGAAGAGGAAGAAGAATAAGCAGCAGTAGCAGCAGACGAAGATGAAGACTAAGACCTGCCATAGACCATAGAGGCAGGTTGGAAAAGGAAAGAAACTTCGGGATCTGGGGACATTCATGATGGGACATGGGCACTGGGTGGAGGGATGGTTCTTGGAAAACTGCATGACTGAAACCCAATCATGAACAGCTTTGTAATGGTCTATCTCATGATGATTCATTTTTAAAAAATGCACCAGATTCTGTGAGAACAAGGTTTTATTGTTTTGGGTTTTTGGGGGGGTCACACCCGGCAATGCTCAGGAATTACACCTGATGGTGCTTGGGGGACCATATGGGATGCCAGGGATAGAATCCGGATCAACCGCGTGCAAGGCAAACGCCCTACCTGCTGTACTATCACTCTGGCCCCTAAGAATGAGTTTGAGGTGTGTTGTTTTTATTTAGGCATTGTATTTCCTTTAGATTTTCTGCTTGCAGCCTGAGATAGGGTAAATGTTCTTTGGTATATAAAACAGAAGACTGATGAATTTGGTATATAAAACAAATATATATATATAAGACTTTTGCATTGGTAGAAAACACAGCTGTGAAAGACCATCTCTGCAGTGTCTGCTGGGTGGAGGCAAAAAAGGGGATGGTCCATACCAAACCGGTCTTTATAACTGTTTTTACAAAAATAGGAAATCAATTTTTCTCCATTTCTTGCTGTTTGCTTTTGGAGAGGTGCCAGGGAGTGAGTCTCCCTTGAATTCAACGCTCTGGATAATGAGCCAATTTCAGCTTAGGGGAGTGTGTCCTTGTTGATAAGTTTTGGTATTTATGCTTTCATGCTGAGTGTGTCCTTGTTGATAAGTTCTGGAATTTATGCCGCATTGCTCAGATCTGAATCTCAGATCTGATCTGAGATGGAGACTCACAGACATGGGGCAGAGCTGCTACTGGCTCTCCCTGTGCCCAGTCGCTCACGAGGTGCCCAGGAGGGATGGCGAGCTCTAGCCCTGGCCCGCCACCCCAACAGAGCCTTGCAACAAGCCAGACGACCCCCCCCCACTCCATGAGGGCCTCCATTTTCCACATCCGGACTTCTCTCTCATCAGAACTCCACCCAGCAGACCAGCCCTATCACAGCCCGGCTCGCGGACCGCTTGCGGCTGCGCGGTTCATCAATAAATGCTGGACTTAGAGATGACTACAAGAGTATGCTACCTGCACGGCAGAGCCTGGCAAGCTACCCGTGTTGTATTTGATATGCCAAATACCAGTAACAATTATTGACCTCATTCCTGAGTGGATTGAGCCTCTTTATGTTCCTGGAGCAAGCAGATGCCCTTGGGCTCTACTAGCATGAGACAGGACATATGGAGATGTTACTGGGGCCCGCTCGAGCAAATCGATGATGAACAGGAAGACAGTGATACAGTGATTGCTCAGATCCAAGTCCTAGGAGGACCAGACAGGTCCTCCTATCAGAGACCCTGCAGATATGAATATTCCTAATATTTCTGTCAGGTTAAGACAAAGAAAAGTTTTGTTTCTAATTTGCAATTCACTGAGGCTGGAGAGATAGTACAGTGGGGAAGGCGCTTGTTTTGCATGCAGCTGATTTGGGTTCAATTGATGAACAATGGGAAGACAGACAGTGATTTGGGTTCAGTCCTCAGCATCTCACATGGTTCCCCCCCATGCACCACCAGGAATGATTCCTGACTGTGAGCCTTGAGCCTTTTCAGGTGTGTCTCAAAAATTAATAATAACATTACTATATAGCTAATAATAATAATAATTGAGGGGCCAGAGTGATAGTACAGCAGATAGGGTATTTGCCCTTCATGCAGTCAACCAGGTTCAATCCCCAGCATCCCATATAGATACACAGGGCAAAACTGTTACCAACTCTCCCTGTGCTCAGCTGATCATGAGGCGTCCGGGAGAGAAGACGAGTTGTAGCCCTCGCCCGCCATCCCAATAGAGCATTGCAATAAGCCAGAGGAACCCTTGCACCATGAGGGCAACCATTTTCAACATCCGGACTCCATAGCTCAACAGAGCTCCACCCAAGAGAAAAGTCCATCTCTCCCTGTTGCGTGGCCACTTCAAGGCCACGTGGTTCATCAGTGAATGCAGGAACTGAGAGTCTACTACTGAGAGTATGCCACCTGCATGGCAGAGCCTGGAAAGCTACCCATATCATATTTGATATGCCAACAACCAGTACAATTATAGACCTCATTCCCATGACCTGAACGAATGGTTTGAGGCTCTTCGTCTTTCTGGAATGAGCAGATGCCCTTGGGCTACACTAGCACTCGACAGGACATATAGAGATGTTGCTGGTGCCTGCTCAAGCAAATCAATGAACAATGGAAGACAGGTGAATATAATAATAATAATAATAATAATAATAATAATAATAATAATAATAGAGTTCAGGAATGACAGAACTTTCTTTAATGACAGAAAACACACACACATACACACACAGAGACACACACATTTTACCTGGCATATGGATTACAGTAGAAAAGAATGAGCCTGCTTTGGTCTTTGACAAGGTTTTGTGAACAGACCCCACAAAACACTGGTGTTTTTTTTTTTTTTATTTTTGAGCTTTTTCTTTAGGTTGGGAGTCTGGGACGGGTGTCACACCTGATGATGCTCCTCAGGGATTGTGTAGTGCTGGGAATCAAACAACTCTACCACTGAACCACATCGCTGGTCCTCACAAAGCACTTCCTTTATCTGATTTGGTTGGGAGTCACATCTAGCAATTGGCACCTACTCCAGACCTGTGATCAGGGGCAGGAGAGGGATCACACCCAGTAGTGCTCATGGGAACATTTGGTGTTCAGATCTAATTCTGTGTCAGGCTCCTACAAGGCAAGGTTGTTATCTTCTGACAACCTTGGTTGTCTGGTCCCAGCACTTAAAAAAATTATCATTTGTTTGGGCCTCCTGACGCCATCCGCCCCGATGCAGAGCAGCTCCCGCTCTCCCCACCAGGTGCTTCCCGCGGTGGGCAGCCCCCGAGGCACCCCTTTCCAGCATTAAGGGCTGGAACTTTGAGAAGGGGGACCAAGCCACACCCAGCTTCTTCGGATCTTCCACTGGACTACCTCCACCCTGACCCCTGACTCCGGAACCACCCACCGACACCCCAAAAATTCAAAACCACGCGGACGCTAGTGCGTTCGCAGAAGTAATATCTATCTACCTGAGATCACTGTATCACTGTCTTCCCGTTCATCATCAGGAATACGAAGAGCCTCAAACCGTTCGTTCATGGTCTTAACGAAGAAGTCTGACCATCTTGTAGGTAGGCAGCCACGTGATCTTTTGACGTCCTGTGGGAGCCAGTCAGTAATGGCTCTAGTCCAGCGGTTGTCATCAAATCGCATTACATGTCCAGCCCATCTGATTTTTGATGCCTTGGCAAATGAGACAGCATCCCTGATTCTGGAACAGCGACTATAATTGCTGGTGTCAATTAAACATGATGTTGAACATAAAACTTCCTGGCTAGTTCAGAAATTGCACCCAGTTATCTGTGGAAGCTAAAGACCCTGAATCCAGGCCTGCCCCTTGGAGTGCCTTACAGTATCTAATTTAGGGTCTGTCCCGGAATCTCAAGTTTTTTTATATGGGTCACACCCATTGGAGTTGGGGCCACCACAGTTAACCCCCAGTGGAGCTCAGGGTGCCATGTGGTGCCAGCATGTGCTCAATCACTTGAGACATAGTCTAGGACCCTACATTATTTTTTTATAGGATCCACTCCCCAGATAGGGTCACTCCCTGTGATACTGGACCTGGTTATACAGATCTGACAGTCTGATGCTGAGGCTGTGAAGGCAGAGCTATTCTATTCAGTGCCCTCTGAACCAACCTCAGTTCAATTCCCAGCAGCATATATAGTCCCCTGAGCACTTGACAGGGGTGGGGTGGGGTCAATCCTAAGAGGAAAGTCAGAAATAGCCGCTGAGCACAGCCATGTGTGGCCCAAACACCCGCAGCAGAGACATGTCGGTTTTGTCCCCTTTCCTTAGCACTCCACTAAGATCCCTGCAGGACAAGGATGCCCAGGACACACTAGGGCTGTACCATCACACACCAGCTTGGTTTGGTCTGGGAAAACTGAAGGCATTGCTGACCTAGGAGGGAGGCCATGACCCACAAAGCACTGACGTGGGATAGGATTGTTGGTTCATCTCTTTCAGTGGGAGAAAGGACCTGACTTGGAAGAGAAGCAGAAAGGAAGGAAGCTGAGAAGGGCAGAGTGCCAGCAGGCAGAGGAGGAGGGGGAGGGTGGAAAGTGGGGAGTGGGGAGCAGGGAGCCATGCTTGCAGCTTGAGAGAGGAGGGCAGTTAGGTGTGGGGGAAGGGAGGCAGCTAATTGGTAGTGACTCTTGAAACCTATGATTAGGAGTTTTAATTTCATTCAAGAGGCAATTGGAGCTATTGTAGGCGTCTAAGAAGGGCAGTGATATGATGGAAATGATGCTTGAGGACAATTGTTCTTGCCTGGTGAGCAGGGTGGATTAGATGAAGGAGACCCTCAGGAGGGGAGGCTGATCTGAGGCGATTTGGGGGGGTCAAGGGTCAGAGAGCCACGACTTGGAGCAGAGCTCTGGCCTTGGCCTGGAGCAGTGGCGCTGCACTACAGTGAGAGGCTCACTGTGTCGCTATATCGAAGAGGCTCCTTTCTCCCTGTTAGACCCAGATGCTCTGTAAGCAGCTGAGACATCACGGGCAACCAGCTCGCAGAAAAGTAATTATAACGTGGTGAGAGGAATGCTATGACCGATGAGTACAAGTACTGAGAAAGCACAGCTCAGCTGTAGCTTCTGGGTCCCGGGAGATGCAACCCCAGGTTAGAGAGTCTTCCCTGAGGTAGTACTAATGCTGGTGGGGGTTTTTAATGCAAGACCCAGAAATAAGCTAAGTGAAAAATCAATGGATGAACTGTTCCAAGTAGGGCAGCCCTGAGATGTAAGAATAGGAGAGGGGTCATGAGGGAAAGGGAGTGTTGGCATGCAAGCATAAGAAATTCCATCTTGGGGCCGCAGCCATAGTACAGCCAGCAGGGCGTTTGCCTTGTATGTGGCTGACATAGTACAGCCATAGTACAGCGGCTGACTCGGCATCCCATATGGTCCCCCAAGCACCGCCAGGAGTAATTCCTGAGCGAAGATCCAGGAGTAACCCCTGAGCATCGCCAGGTGTGACCCAAGAAGAAAAAAATGATTCATCTTTTTTAGAGGGGGGGGGGCACACTTAGCAGTGATCAAGGCTTCCTCCTGGCTCTACACTGAGGGGTCACTCATGGTACCACATACAGTGCCAGGATCCAAGCAGGTTGACTGCGAGCACTTTAACCCCTGTATTATCTCTCCGGTCTGAAACTCCACCTTGCTCCTCATGTAGGTACTTCTCATAGCTTCTCATTCCCCCCTTGGTCCTTACCCTGCCTCTCAATCTAGGGAGATATTCTCGTGCATTGGTTGTTTGATATGAAACTAGGTTCAGTTATGGGGGGGAGGGGAAAGAGCAAACACCAGCCCCTTGAACAAACTCTTGAAGATTATCATGCAAACTCTGGAAATGGATGATTGTACATTTTACAAAAAGAAAAGTCCCCCAGGACTTACTAACCCCTGCTGCCAGCTTCAAGACAGGGCTTCCTTCTGCTCTGGCCATGACTATCAATTTCTTCCAACTTATGCCCCAAACCAGCCTTATATAAACCCTTGGAGTCAATTGAGAGTAAGATGAATTTTTGAGGACAAGAAATCTTCAACTTACTAACACTTGAATAAGACTCTTCAAAAAAAAAAGTTGCATGAACCTTTGTTTCTCAAGCAACTGTCTTTGAGTGGGGAGCACCTGAACTTGGTTTCTAAAGAAATCATTTCCAGAGGACTCATGGAAGCAAGCAGGGTGGGACATACCAAGAAGGACCTTGAGTCTGCAATAGGGACTTGAGCCTCTATGCTAAGGGCAGTGAAAGGTCAATAGAGACATGGTTGATTTTCATTTTAGAAAAGTCTTGTAGGAGCAATAGCACAGCGGGTGGGGCACTTGCCTTGCATGCTGCTGACCCAGATTTGATCCCTGGCATCCTATATGGTTCCTGAGCCTCTCCCCACACACACTCTCAAGAGTGTTACCTGAGTGTAGAGTCAGGAGTAAGACCTGAGCATAGTTCAGTAGGCACCCCTTCCGCCCCCAAAATAATATTTGGCTAGGTCATCAGGTGGAAAGATTGAATGTGCATATGGTTAGAATGGGAATCTGTGAAAGTTGCAGAGTCTAGGAGAGTGGGCCATACTACCCACCCCCAAGCTGACACACAGCAGCAGGAGTATCTATGGAGCATGGGGTGGCACCTCTGTTTGTTCACTTGAAGGAGGTAGAGGTGTAGGGGGGCACTAACTTTTTTTTTCTGAAAATGGGGCAGGATGTTAAATAAATTTGGTACCTCTGATTTAGTAGATGTACTGAGAAGCCAAGATAGAAATCTGGAGCTGTGGAATGAGAGACAAATTAAGAGGAAGGCGGGAGAATGTCATTGGCCTCCAGAGTACAGTGCACATAAAGATCCTAGTGCAGTAAATGAGGTCCAGAGAACTTCCAAGGGGGGTAAACAGCTGGACACACCAGAAAGGGTATCCACACTCTATCCCCCAAACCTTACCCCATGCATATCTGCATGCTTTATCATAGTCTTATAATAAGATGATAAACAATAAGAGAATGACTTACTTGAGTTTTATGAGCCCCTCAAGTAAATGAATGGGAACATGAAGAGGAAGGAGAGGGAAGCTCTGATTTATAGTTGATTGGTCAGAAACAGGTTTTGTGGATTTATGGTGGCATCTGAAGTTGAGGCAGTCTTTTTGGGATAAAGCCCTTTCCTATGAGGGCTGATGCTACCTCTAGGTGTCAGAATTGTTATACAGCTGGCTCTATGCTGGTATAACATAAATGGTGTAGGGAAAACCCCATGTATTTGGTGTTGGATAGTACTGTGAGTACCTCTTTTTTTCTTTTTTGGGTCACACCCATCCATGCTCAGGGGTTACTCCTGGCTCTACACTCAGAAATTACTCCTGGCGGTGCTCAGGGGTCCACAAGGGATGCTGAGGATTGAACTCAGGTTGGCCACATGCAAGGCAAACACTCTACCCGCTGTGATTTCCCTCAGGCCCCCAGTGTGTGATTCTTGAGAGCAAAGGAAAGAGACAACAGGAGGATGAATGAGTTTTTCCTATTTTATCATCCTGCTGTGTTTTTCGGTAGTTTGTGTATCTAAGTCCTGGGGAGGTTTTTCTTATGCATGCTCAGCTCAGTATTAAGCCAAAGACTCAGAAAGACACCCCTGTATCTCTGCAGGTCTCTCTGCAACTAGCTTCACTCACCTTCTCCAAACTTGATCTCTGCCTTGAAATGCTGAGATCACCAGATTCTGCTGAAGTTCTCTTTCCTGCACAACGACCTATAAATTGGCCCAGACAGGGAGATAAATTTTTCCTATTTTATTTTAATTTGTTTTATTTTATTTTATTTGGGGGTCATACCCGGCAATGCTCAGGGGTTACTCCTGGTTCTGCACTCAGAAATTATTCCTGGTGGTGCTCAGGGGACTAATTGGGATGCCAGGGATCAAACCCAGGTTGGTCACATGCAAGGCAAACACCCTATCTGCTGAACTATCATGCTGACCCCATTTTTGTTTGTGTTTTTTTATTATTATTTCCTTGTCTCCAGGCTTACACTGCTGCACTGCAAGCTGACCAATATAAAATGGTGCTTGCAGACACCTCACCTGGTTTCCTACTTGTTGATAGCAGAAGAGATTTATTGGTAGCATTTAATCCTTCACAACCTGAAGCCAAAATCTTCCAGGTTAATTTGAACTCTCTTGGTTGTCACTGTCAAACCACATTCAACTGCATACTTAAGACGGGTGAAAAGGAAACCTCAGAAGTTTAAAAATAACAGCAAAATACTTTAAACAGAAAATTCCATAATAAAAAATAAGGGAGAGAGGGCCAAAGGAGCAGCTCAACTGAGTGCATGCTCTGCCTATGGGAGACCCAGGCTTCACCCTGACATCACGTGGTTGCCTAAGCACCACCAGAAGTAACTTCTGTAGTCCCCGTGAACAGCCAATGTGGCTCAAAAAGTCAAGAGAAGAAGATGGTATCTGGAATAAAAATACGGCAGGTAAGGCCCTTGCTTTGCACACAGCCAACCCAGGTTCAATCCTTGACACTCCATATGGTCTCCTGAGCACTCTCTTGCCCCTGAGTGCAGAGCTATGAGTTAGCCCTAAGCACCACTGATGTGGCCCATAAAACAGCAACAACAAAGAAAATGTAGAAGGGATTTAAAATCAAAATATAAGTAATCCTCCCCCCCAAGTCCTTCCTTTATCAGAGCAGCACTGTTTTCAAAATTGTTTAGGTCCTTCTGAGACTAAAAAAAAAAAAAAAAAAAAGAAAGAAAGAAAGTTTCTGAGTTACTAAGGTGCTTGGAAATAAAATTTTCCAATGAGCTATTATGATTATTAACCAGCATGGGTTTACATAATTAATAATCCCAGAGGGTTTATGACTTTCATTTTTCTCTTGCCTTTAAACTTGTTCTTCAATAAGCCAATCATGGGAATTCACAGTAGGTGGTAAAGGGCATAAATTAATGAATGAAATTATCTTCCAAGGCATTGCAAGAGGGCACAGAGACACTTAAACTGGCACTGTGCAATCTCTCTTGTCCAGCTGATAACGTATAACTTGGGCGTGTTATTTCAGAATGCCCAACTCTGGGCCTAAGGAAATAGCTCAAGTGCTATTGCTAAGCACATGCCTAGCAAGTGTGAAGCTGAGTTTGATCCCTGGCACCACATGGCCTTTTTTCCCTGGCCATGGTCCTTGTGACCCCAAAGCACCATTGTACCTGAGCACTAAGTAATGGCCTCAACAGTCAGTCTGAGCATCACAGGAAGTGGCCCCTATGGAATTGATAAAGCCAGAGAGAGAGCTCAGAGGGTCAGTGCACATGCTCATCTGTAGAAGTCTCCAATTCAGATTTTGTTTCAATCCCTAGCACCATTGGATGTAAGGCCCATGTCCACTACCAGAAGGAGTGGCCGAGTACCACTAGATGCGACCCCAAACAACAATGATAATAATAAGTATTCAATTCTAGAAAAGAGCAGGGTTCAACTCCTGACACAGCAAATGGTCACTCCAGCACCACCAGGAGTGATCCCTGAGCACTGAGACAGGAGAAAGACCCTGAAAATACAGCCAGGTATAGGCCCCAAATCTCCCCCCATCCCCGAAAAATAATAAAATGAAAGGCAAGTAAATAAACAGCTCACGAAAGAAAATTCATAGATCCTATTAAGTATATGTGAATGAGGGACGCAGAACAGTGGTAGAGTACTTGATTTACATGTGTGAGGTCCTGATTAATACCCAGCACTCATTTTTTAATTTTTTAAAAAATTGTGGATGTGTGAACCAATAACCAGTGAAACTGTTGCAATATATGGGGTGCTAAGAATGAGGACATTCTAGGTAGTTTCTCTATGAAACACATTGCAGGCTAATGACAGACTCACCAGAGGGTGACTTGCTGGCAAATAGGGATGAAGGGCCTCTCGTAGTATACGGCTCACATGCTCCAGCTGTAATCACTCCACCTTAGAGCGTGCTGGCAGCTGTAATCACTCCACCTTAGAGTGTGCGGGCAGCTATAATCACACTACCTTAATGCATGCGGGCAGTGTACAGGGTGCTCCGGCACAAGTTCCACCACAGATGTGCAGGTAAAACCCATAATCCTTTGCAAACTGACCGCCATACTCTGGCTCTATGTGCATGGACTCGCCTGTGTCCTTCCAGCAAAGCCGGCCCTCTGCTCCCACAGGCCCAGCCATCTCTCTTCTGGTTCTCCCAACCATGAGCAATGGAGAGAGAGAGAGAGAGAGACAGGTAATCTTCCTTCCATGTAAATGTGGGAACCTGCCCATCGAGGTACTTGGATTTCATAGTCTGCACTATAAATCCATTCAACAGATCATATGAGCCCAGAAACTTAACTTAGTCCCTCACCTCCAGGTATACAAATAACAAAAACAGGGACCAGAAAGATAGTACAGTGGATAGAGCACTTGGCTTGCACGTGACTGGCCTGGGAAAACTCATATGGTACCTTAAACCCTACCAGAATTCCTGAATGCAGAACCAGAAGTAAGACCTGAGCAACTCCAGGTGTGGCTCCCAAAGCAATAAACACACATTTAAAAATAGAAATTTAGAAATTAAGTGGCAAAACACATAACAATAATAACTCTTAGACTGAAAAAAAAAATCCCAAGGATAAGGGAGGAAGGACGGAAGAATGAGTTTAAGGAGTCATTTTGATAGTGTAACAGCATCATAACTTTGATGGTAGAAAAATGGGAATATTGGGGTGTGAGATTATATATCTGGAATTGTAAAAAACAAAGACCATTGGGAAATCAACCAAAATTGCTTTTATTTATTTAATTTTTTGTTTTGGTGGTGCCTGTCGGGACATGCGGTACTAGGGAAGGAACCTGGGCCTCCTGTATAAAACATGTTGGCAAGGCTCAGCCCACTGAGCTCTTTCTCCCCCTCCTCCCCCTCTTTATGTCTCCTTTGGTTTTGTTCTCTGGAGGATTCTGACTAATACAGATTCCAACTTCCTTCCTCTGCGTGTGGATATGCATCTGTTCCAGCATTGCTTGTTGGAAAAAGGATTCTTTCCTTCATTTGATTGTCACAGCACTGACTTAAATGTCCCTCAACCACCCCCACCCCCCCCCCCAGTGGCTTATGTGATGTGGGAAGGAGAAAGAGATGGTCACTTTCTCACCAGCCACCTCTGCGACCTCTGCTTCCTGGACCCACTGGGCAGACTAAGGACTGATAAAAATCTGTGATGAGTCCCTGCACAGTGTGAGCTGAGACCCACCAGCCCCATGAGGTGACCGTCAAGCCACATCTGATGTCTTCTTGATCTCTAGGTACAGGAATAATCCCCCACCACCTGGGAGTTGATCCCACCGCCTGAGATTTCTTGGAGAGCCATTGACTCAGGCTGGAGCGAGGAATTGCTCTTTGCAGGAAAGGAAAGTAAGTCCTAGGACTTACCCAGGGTTTGCTTGGAGTCCTTGTCTTCCTTGCAGAAAAAGAATTTTCCGTGATCATGTGTTTGAGGTTGGGTGTCAGGATACTCAATTCTATTCCATAGGTACACAGGTCTGCTTTTATTGCAATACCACACTGTTCTAATTACTACTGCCTTGTAGTACAGTTTGAAATTGGGAAAGGTGATGCCTCACATTTTCTTTTTCCCGAGGATTGCTTTAGCTATCCGTTGGCGTTTGTTGTTCCATACAAATTTCAGGAGTGTTTGGTCAATTTCTTTGAAGAATGTCATGGGTATCCTTATAGGGACTGCATTGAATCTGTACAGAGCTCTAGGGAGTATTACCATTTTGACAATGTTGATTCTCCCCATCCATGAGCAGGGAATGTGTTTCCATTTCCTTGTGTCCTCTTTTATCTCTTGGAGCAATGTCTTGTAGTTCTCTTTGTACAGGTCCTTTGCACACTTGGTTAAGTTGATTCCTAGATATTTGATTTTCTGTGGCAAAATTGTGAATGGAATCGTTTCCTTAGTATCCCTTTCTTCTCTTTTTGTTATGTATATATAGGAAAAGGGGGCCCCAGCCCCACCGACTTTTGGGTGTTGATTTTGTATCCTGCCGCTCTACTATATGTGTCTATTGTTTCTAGGAGTTTTTGGGTAGAGAGTTTAGAGTTCTCTAGGTATAATATCATGTCATCTGCGAATAATGATAGCTTGACTACTTCCTTGCCTATCTGGATGCCCTTGATGTCCTTTTCTTTTCTGATTGCTATGGCAAGTACTTCCAGTACTATATTGAATAAAAGAGGTGAGAGTGGGCAACCTTGTCTTGTCCCTGATCTCAGGGGGGAAGGCTTTCAATTTTTCCCCATTGAGAATGATATATATTTTTAAGTTGGGTCCTAAAGTATGGGTAGAATTTCAAAGGCAAAGGCTGGAACCACTCTTCTTTTTTTTCCTTTTGGGTCACACCCAGCAATGCTCAGGGGTAAGTCCTGGTTCTTCATTCAGGAATTACTCCTGACAGTGCACAGGGGACTATACGGGATGCCGAGGATTGAACTTGGGTGGACCATGTGCAAGGAAAATGCCCTCCCAACTATGCTATCATTCCGGCCCTGGAGCCACTATTGATATAAACTTTCTTTTGGTTTTATTGTTGTTGTTACTTTGAGACCACACACCCAGCAGTGCTCAGGGTTATTCCTGACTCAGCACTCAAGAATTATTCCTGGCGCATTTGGGGAACCAGATGGGATGCCGGGATCAAACTTGCTCTACTGCATGAAGACAGCCACCCTGCTTGCTATACGTGGCTTCAGCCGAGATCACTGTATCACTGTCTTCCCGTTGTTCATTGATTTGCTTGAGTGGGCACCAGTAACATCTCCATACATCCTGTGCAAGCAAGTGTAGCTCAAGGGCATCTGCTTGCTCCAGGGACAGGAAGAGCCTCAAACCATTCTTCAGGTCATGGAATTGAGGTTCATAATTGTTACTAGTTTTTGGCATAACAAATAAAACATGGGTAGCTTGCCAGGCTCTGCCATGTAGGTGGTATACTCTCAGTAGAAGGCTCTCATCTTGAGCATTTACTGATGAAACTTATAGGGAAAGATCAGGTTTTTGCTTGGATGATGCCCTGAGGAACTATGGAGTCTGAATGTTGAGAACGACTGACCGCATGATGTGTGGGTTGCTCTGGCTTCCCACTAGGCTCACTGGGATGACCGGCATCAGTTAGAACCTGTCAAGACCTGTATACAGTGTATAAATGTGAAAGATGCTGGGAAGGACCTTATCCTAAAATCAGTATTATCTAAGAATGGTGCACGGCCACAAAGTGGTCACGCCCCAAAGGGAGCTGTGTGTCTGGCGTGGGTGGGCCTACCTTCGGGAAACTGGGATGGAGGTGGAGAAAAGGGCAGAGCCCAAATCTCCGCCTCCGAGTCCGGCCAGCATGGTGCCTCCCCTGCATGTGTGAACGAACCCTTGGAGCAATGTTGGACTGATATCAACAGGAAAAGTGATATGAAGGCTTCCAAAAACCTCCAAAAATATGAGAACCCTCTCAGAAACAGGTAAAAATTAATCTCTTTAGAACTCTAGAAATTAACCAAAAAATATGTAATAACTAGGGCCGGAAAATAGAGGGTAGGGCGTTTGCCTTGCATCCAGCTGACCCGGTTTGATCCTGGGCATCCCATATGGTCCCCTAGCACCATCGGGCCAGGAGGCCAAAAGTAACACCTGAACATCACTGGGCATGATCCAAAAAGCAAAAAAAAAAAAAAAAAAAAAAGGAGCATTTATTCTTTTATATTCAAAAACTGCTGAATTTGGACAGAGCCCGCCTGGTATTACGGGCCCATACCAGCCTCCTTTCCTGAGCTCCAGGTAACCTTGAGGACCCACAGACAGAGATCCCCAAAGCCTTCACCCAACTGCTCCTCCAAAACACAATATTCAGAGGGCTGCACCCAGCTGCTCCCCAGAAAGGTGCTCTTCATTGGGCCTCCCTCATAGCTCTGTGGAGTGAACGTCCTTCTCCTGAGCACATCTGTTGGGTACCAGTAGCAGCAATGTTAACTTTTAACCTCTCTGAGGCATTAAACCCTTCTGGCAAACAAAGCAGCTCATCCACACTGGGAGCTAAGATATGAAAAAAAATTTATTTTACTATTTCTCCAGTCACTTTCATATCCTATCATGGAGTTGCTAGTGACTTGAGAAGTAGTTCTTTCTAGAACCCATAAAATAATTGTTAAAAAGAGGGAAGGGCTGGAGAGAGTTCAATAGTCTGAGCACCTGCTTTCCACACAGGAGGCCTGGGTTCCATCCCCAACACCGTATTGCCCCCTGAGCATTGCTGAACCCCAGTACCAAGTTGGGAGTCACCCATGAGTAAGGGTCTATAGGCGGAGACCTGAAAATAAATAAAAAAAATGAAAGAGAGCATGGGACCCAGAAAAACAGAAAGAATGGGGAGGAATTCATTGCCCAAATCATTTTCGTAAGAAGTGTACCATGCCAATAAGAGTTTAAGAAAACAAAAAGCCGGACAAGAATCACTTCCTTATTCTGAGGCATCACAAAGGAAACAAAAGAGAAAAAAAAAAATCTTTGAATGGAGAAACTGCTGACTCTGGGACTTCAGGCGGAGAAAACAATAAAACAATCTTACTCCGGTGAGATCTGGCTTTCTGTGAGCCACTTCCGTGGCTGGGGTAAGCGTGATTCTTCCCTGAAGGCTAACAATCAGGCTGGCTTGCAGAGCTTGCCCAGCTTTTAATAAAATGGCCAGATTAAGTAATGTGTTATTCATACACGCCTGCAGTGTGTTATTCATACAAACTCCTGTCAATTAGTTGACTGACTAGTGAAAAAAAGCCTGTTTCATAAGATTGTTGTTAATGAATATGAGCCTTTGTTTTCCAGCAAAACATCTGCTTTGGATACGTAATTAGAATAAGGGCCCCCTCCCTGCCTTTTTGACCTGTGAGGGGAGAAAGTCTGTGGCCCTGAGGCTGAGGCTATTATGACAGATTCCGGAGTCTCTCCATTATGCCAGTGGTCTGTTTCCAAGCACCTCGCCACCATGCACTGGGCACAGATATCCTCACCAGAAACACCCTTTGGTTTTCTCCTAAGGTCTCTTAGACTCTGTCCATGTCAGAGTCTTGCTGTCCAACCTTTGCCTGGGCCATTGCCAAGCTCTCCCCGAGAGCCTCTGTGTTGGGCAGCAGCTGCTTCTGCAGAGAGCAGGATCTGAACACCTGGGATCTGAACTCCTGGGAGGCCTGCTTGTGCTGATGGAAAGACCAGGGAGAGGAGCACTTTAGCCCCATGGGTCCTTTTGCTTCTCTTTCCTCTCTGTCCCCCAACTCCCTACTTTCCTCTCCCACATTTGCCTCTCCCCCAAGCACAGACTTTCTTAGAAAGCAGATAGGTCAGAAGGACAGGGATTAAGCCGCTTGTCTCGCATGTGTCCAACCCATGTTTGACCCCCAGTGTTATGGAGGGTCCCCTGAACATCACCAGGAGTAAGCACAGTGCCAGGAGTAGCCCCTGAGCACAGTTGGGTATGGCCCCAGGCCCCTAAAAAGAAATATGGAAAGAGAAAGGGGCTGGAGAGAGTACAGCAAGTAGCACTTGCCTTGCGCGTGACTGACCTGAGTTCAATCCTGGCACACCACATGCCCCTCTGAGCACTGCCAGGGGTGATCCTTGAGCTCAGAGCCGGGAGTAAGTAACCCCTGGGCATCACTGGGGATGCCCCCTCATCCCATCCCCACCAAAAAATAAAAAGAAAAGAAAAAGGAAGAAAAAAAAGGAGAACTAATAAGAGACCTGCTGTCTCCCAAAGCCTATCTTGTTTTTGTTTAGTTTGGGGCCCTCCTAGCAAGGCTCAGGTTTACTACTGGCTCTGTGCTCAGGGATCACTGCTGATAGAGCTCAAGGTGATAATATGTAGTGCTGGAGATTGAACCCTGGTTGGCCGTGGTGCAAGGCAAGCACCTTGCACAATGCACTATCTCTCTAATCCCTAAAGCCTGTTTCTTTTTAGTGGGGGGGGAGTGGGGCAGGTGCTGGGTCACAAACCAGGGATGCTCAGGGTTTACTGCTAGCTCAGCACTCAGAAATTACTCCTGGCAGTGCTCAGGGGACCTTATGTGGTGTTGGGGATCAAAACTGGGTCATTTGCATGCAAGAGAATGCATGCAACTCTTCTGTATTCTTTAATACTGAAGAGGTGGAAAGATATTGAATATTAGCCACATGCTCCAAAGAAGTGGTTTAAAGGAAGGTCAGTTTTCTTTCCTGAGCAAAGCAAACATTATTATTCTTCAACATTTTGCCCTACTGCCAGGTACTTCACTACTGTCCACAGTGCTGGGTACTGTCCTGAAGTGCTGGGTACTGTCCATAGCACTGGGTACTGTCTGCAGCACTAGGTACTGTATGCAGCTCTGGGTACTTCCACAGCTCTGGGTACTGTCCACAGCACTGGGCACTGTCCACAGCATTGGGCTCTGTCCGCAGCACTGGGTACTGTCCTGCAGCACTGGGTACTGTATGCAGCATTGGGTGCTGTCCACAGCACTGGGTACTGTCCTGCAGCACTGAGCACTGTTTGCAGCACTGGGTACTGTATGCAGCACTGGGTACTCTCCCACAGACTGGGTACTGTATGCAGCACTGGGCACTCTCCCACAGCACTGGGTACTGCCCACATCACTGGGTACTCTCCCACAGCACTGGGTACTGTCCGCAGCACTGGGTAGTGATGCAGCTCTGGGTACTTTCCACAGCACTGGGTACTGCTCACATCACTGGGTACTTTATGCGCACTGGGTACTCTCCCACAGCACTGGGTACTGTCCGCAGCACTGGGTAGTGATGCAGCTCTGGGTACTCACAGCACTGGGTACTGCTCACATCACTGGGTACTCTCCCACAGCACTGGGTACTGTTATGCAGCACTGGGTACTGTATGCAGCACTGGGTACTGTCCAAAGCACTGGGCACTGTCCACAGCATGGAAAAAGGCAGGCCCTAAACTCTCAAAGAATTTACCTGTCCTTCGTCCCGAGAAGGCCCAGCCCATGATGGGCTGAACTGGAAGTCTTTGGTGGGCTTCTGACAATAAAAGAAGCGAGAAGAAGGGGCCACTACCATTACCATTACCGTCTTCTTCAAATCTGGGTCTGCTCTCTGACCTGTGCACATGGTACGGGGTCCAGGTCAGTCTTGACCTGAGGATCCTGACCTGAACACGTGGTTTGGGTCCGGCTAGGAATGGGAAGTTTGGGGTTTTCCTGCCTTGGATTGTACTACCTGAACTTGCATGAGTAAAAGTCTTTTGCAACTTTGCTGGATTCGCAAGTCTTTATCCTTCTGCCTGCCACTGGTCCCCCCCAGGGGCAGAAGGGGATTCATTCCTGCTCCCTGATATACTGCCAGGAAACAGCTGTGCCTCAGCTCAGCAGTGGCAGTGTTTTCCAACACTTTGACTAGCCCTAAGTTCTACACCCCAGAAATAAATGATCTGGGCCAGAGAAACAGTACACTGGTTAGGGCCGGAGGCGATAGTCCAGCAGGTAGGGAGTTTGCCTTGCATGCAGCCAACCTGGGTTCGATCCCCAGCATCCCATATGGTCCCCTGAGCACTGCCAGGGAGTAATTTCTGAGTGCAGAGCCAGGAGCAATCCCTGAGCATTGCCAGGTGTGACCCAAAAAAGCAAAAACAAACAAACAAACAAACAAACAAAAACCAGTACAGTGGTTAGGGCATTTGCCTTGCATGCAGTCAAACAGGGTTCAAGTCCCAGCACCACATATGGTCTCCCAAGCCCGCCAGGAGTGATCCCTGAGTCCAGAGCCAGGAGTTAGCTCTGAGAACTGCTAGTTATGTCCATCACCTCCACCCCAACCTCCCCAAAATAAAAAAAATAAACCTGGCATGAACATGGCTACTGTCTCTCTTGGATCTAACAGTTCATTATTCTGCTACATTCCCCCTTTGGTTTTTTTTTTGTTGTTGTTGTTGTTGTTTGTTTGTTTCTTTGCTTTTTTTGGGTAACACCGAGCAATGCTAAGGGGTTATTTCTGGCTCTACACTCAGGAATTTCTCCAGGCAGTACTCAGGGGACCATGTGGGATGCCAGGGACCAAACCTGTGTCAGTGGCATGCAAGGCAGATGCCCTCTCCCCCTATACTATCACTCCAGTCTCCCATCCCCAATTTCTAACAGGAAATGAAAAAGGAAGGGTTCAGAGCCATCAAGAGTATGTATGTGGGTTTCTAATCACCGACAACTTTTTTGTAACTGTTTATCTCAAGGAGATTTAATTTTTTTTTTAACATTCTAAATATATATTTTATTTAAATACTCATATATAATATAGAAAGTAGATGTAGCTGTTCTGTAGATTGTAATTACAATTCATAATAAAAGAAATAAAAGGAAAAAATGAGTATGTGGGTTTCCCAAGAGGTCTAGTCATACAACAAGTGCTGCAACATTCCCCAAAACAGTCCCAGACTATCCCATGGGCACTGAGCATTTAGCTTTTCCCTAGAGGGTCAAATCCTGTCAATGTCCGGCTGGGGGCCAGAGTAGCTCCAAGGCAGGGATCCTTGTTTTGTTTTTTTTAATTATTTTTATTATACCTCCGTGAGATATATATTGCTATTACTGGTTTTGGCATATCAAATACGCATCAGAGTTGCATGGAACACCTTCAAGAGCACCGAAGAAATAGCTAAAAAGGACAAAGAACCTTCGGCTCCCAGCACATCTTTTCGACTCCACTGTTCTCCCTCATTAACATACGCCTCAGAGACCTGGGCCTTACAAAAGCAGGATGAGAATGCTATTCGGGTCTCCCAAAGAGGAATCGAAAGAGCTATGCTTGAAATATCATGCCTCAGTCAAGCGAGAGAAGGAATCCAAAGTTTCGACCTTCGTCGGCGATCCAGAGTCAGGGACACTGTCTCATTTGCCAAGAAAATCAGATGGGCTGGACATGTAATGCGATTTGGAGATGACCGCTGGACTAGAGCCGTTACCGACTGAATCTCACAGGAGGTCAAAAGATCATGTGGCCGCCCACCTACAAGATGGTCAGACTTCTTCATCAAGACCCTGAACGAACGGTTTGAGGCTCTTCGTATTCCTGAAGCAAGCAGATGCCATTGGGCTACACTGGCAAGTCATAAGGTCAAATGGAAATGTTACTGGCACCTGCTCAAGCAAATCGATGAATAACAGGATCAAGTGAGATATACAACTACAAAGATGTTCATGTTTGGGTTTCAGTCATACAGTACTCCAGCACCCATCCCCTCCACCAGTTCCTTGTTTGTAACTCATTAACTAATTCAGCAATTCTTCAGGCAAAGAGCAGAACCTACCTAATCTTCTCTCCCCTTCCTTTTCCCACTCACTAAAGAATCTTGAAACATAACAAGCCTTACATAGAGCGTAGCTGGAACCCACCCAATCCAGCAAACACAGCCTGCCCAGCTGAGACCTGAGCAAACCAGTTTGACACAGGAAAATTCAATAGCCTGCTATTATCTCAGCCAGGGTGTCAAGGGAGGAGAAGTCCTATCTAGCACAGCAATTCAAGAGGTAGGGGAAGAGAAAGGAGAAAGAGAAACAGTTGGGGGTGACAAAGTCTTCAATTGTGCTCCTGCTTGTAATGTGCAGATGAGGTAGTGGATGAGAAAAAAGCTTCCTATATCCCTTTTCGAGGAGTTGGAGCCTTCCTACCATTCTTGGCCAACCAGGCATGTAGTTCAATGTGAGGCCCAGGGGTGCTGTGTGGTGTCAGGGATGGAGCCAGGATTGGCAGCAGGCAAGTATGCACCTTAATCCCTGAACTATCTGGCCCTCTTCTAAACTGTTTTCCTCAGCTTGGCCAAAATGGTCAATAAGGACTTTCTCTTAGCTGAGAAGCAAGATTTGGCACACAGTTGGTGCCTGATAAATATTTCTTGAATGAGTAATCAAACAAAAGATGTTACTGGTGCCCGCCGAGCAAATCGATGAATGGGAAGATAAGTAATCAATAAATGGATGGGCAAGTCTATCGTGTGCTTTTTGCCTTTGAAGATTCACATAAACGAGGGATAGGTGATAAAGATGAGGCTCCTCACGGGTCGAGAAGCACTGACTGTCCCCACTCCAGACTCTCACGCAGCCAGAATGAGTCACATAAAGGTGACTTCCTTCAGTCAGGGAGCAGTTACAAGGGGTCTAGGACCACGTGAATCCCCAACTTTGGACAGCCTGTAATCTGTCAGACTACAGACAACTATGATATGAATCATAATCAGCCTGAAGTCATACAGGTAAACTGTAAAGGCAATTAAGAGTTCAAAGAGAGGGAGTGGGCTGGAACATTTAGAAAGTTCTACTGAAGTGAGATTTGGCCTTGACTGTACAGAACAAATGAACATGTGTTCACTCGAGGGAACCTGGGTTGATTTCCTGAACTCTGAACCTATCAAGACATCCTGGTACTGTTATCCACGGCTCCCTGAGTCTCCCTTCTCTCAGAATCAGCACGGCAGGTGAGATGGGCAGATAGGCTTCATAATGAGCATACATCTGAGTGGGTAACAGGTCCGAGCTTGGGCGCTGTGGTTGCTGCCGGGCTGTAATCTAGACATATCAATTTGCTGCTTTATGTACTCCGTAGAGAGAAGCGGCTGGAGAGAGCTAATCCTAAGTGAAACCGTCTTAAATACAAAGGAAGAAACGACAAGACATATTATTTGACTGCTGAACCTTACAATGAAACACAAGGTGGCATCAAAGTTCTCTGCCTGTAAAGCCACAGTCTAAGCAGTTAATCTTATTTTAGCTGGATGGCATGTTCATTACAGCACATAAATAGGTAATGTGTGGGATTATTGAAAGGAAAAGATCAATTAAACCGGTTATGGGCATCATGTTGAGTTTTTAACTGTCCGATTTAACTCGGTATTTTTCAAGTCAGATCTAATATACATTCATTTTCAGAGTTTACGCAGATGGGACTCTTGCCCAGAAAAAGTATTATGCATGGCTTAAGATGCTGGTTCTAACGGCAGCAATTCATGATCCTCGGTACTGACTCCAGTCTGGAATTTTCAAGCTGCCTCCTTCAATTGGAGGGTTCCTGACTGGTAATACAGCACTTTTCTCTTTCCACTGGGAAAAAATGATCATGTTGTTTTTGCCATTTTAACTTTTCACAGGCAATGGGGGCTTTTCTCCAAGTCTCAAACACATTTCGATGGAACCAGCTAAGATCGCATCCAATACAATGTAAGATAGTTCAGGAATGTATTTTGTCACTTCAAGCTTTCCTCAAACAAGTATTATTCTGACTCCAAAAGCAACTCTTTTGAAATTAGCCAGAGGATAAAGGACAGATATAGAATGACTGCATTTATTTGTGGGATATAAAAAAAAATAGTATTCAAGGTCAGGCAAAACATGGATCAGGAGGTCTTGTCAGTGGGTGGAACCTACTGCAAGTGTGAGAGTCAGAGGTTAGGTATGACAGAGAAAGGAATAGTGTACTAATAATTGTTGGAAATGATAATACCAACCTAGAACTGAGCATTGTACGTAGGCAATGGGATAGATATAATAACCTCTAAATGTATGGATTGCAAGCCACAATGTGTGAGAAGGAAGAGAGAGAAAGAGAGAGAGTGAGAGAGGAGAGGGCAAAGTGCCTGCCATAGAGGCAGGCTGGGGGAGGGGGAGGGAATCAGGGAACATTGGTGGTGGGAAATGGGCACTGGTGGAGGAATGGTTGCTGGAACACTGTATGACTGAAACCCAAACATAAACATCTTTGTAATTATATAACTCATGGTGGTATAATAAAAAATTTTAAAATATATTAAGAAAAACAAAAAAAAAAACCCCCAACTCTTTGAAGTGGGGGGTTCAAGAGGAAAAAGGGAGATAGTTTGTTCCTGAACCAGACAGGGCTAGAGTAAGGAGAGGGAGGAATAATAAACCCAAAGTTAGGAAACCACATCAAAGGGTGTAAGATCCAATACCAAACTGCAAGTGAGATTTGTGTAGCCTCCATGTGTTCCATTAAAAAAGCCTCCTACTCACTGAGCACCAAGAGGGGAAAGGTGTTGGCCTGAGAAATAGTGCAGTGGGTAAGGGACTAGCCCCTGCATGTAGCTGACAGTGATTCGCGGCACACCTCATTGGCCCCCAATCACAGCTGGGAGTAACCCCCAACACCAGAGCCAGGAGTAGCCCAATCCAGACCTAGGAGTCTATGAGCAGATGACCTCTAAGAATTTTTTCTGGTTTTTTTCCCTTTTTTGTGTCACACCTGGCGATGCTCAGGGGTTACTCCTGGCTCTGCACTCAGGAATTACTCCCTGGCAGTGCTCAGGAGTCCATATGGGATGCTAGAGATTGAACTCGGGTGGGCTGCATGCAAAGGCAAATGCCCTACCCGCTGGACTATGGCTTTGGCCCTTTTTTTCTTTCAATAATATGTATACACTTCAAACATAATGTTTCCACTTTAAATTTCCTAGGTTGCTAGTATATTTTTGCTTTCACAGTTCCCAGCGAGTTGTGTCTATTATGTTTGTGACGTCAAGCCTCTGGTCAGGAATGCAGTCCCAACTGTACCATAGCTCTCGGATTAATGAAGCAGCTCACTTTGTACAGAGCACACCCGCAGTTCAAACCAGAGTGCACCCATGAACTAAGCTTAGGAAAAACTGGTTCCCCCGGAAGTAACACTTACCAGCTAACCGGTGTCCACTGATTTAGACTTACACTTGAAGATAAGATTTAATTTCTACATCTCAAGTCCAACAAAAAAGTAAATAATCCAGGCTGCCCGGGAACCAGTATGCAGAGCTGCAAGCGGCTGGGGAGACTGGAGCCCGGCTCGCGCCGAGCCCAGCTGACGATGGGATCCCGAGGAGGGCAGATGGGTTTTGGGTGCTGGCCCATCGCCTGTGGGGGTCCCGGAAGCAGCCGGATGAAACTCGCCCATCACACTAGCCACCATCTTCGCTGTCCGGATGCTGAGAAAATGCCTCACGACCAGATCAACAGAGCAAGACCAGTTCGAGCCCAGGTAGGCGGCTCCCAGAAGCGGGAATCACTGGGAATTCGCCAGATGGAGTCAGGGTTCAGCCACCCCCTCCTCCATTTTGTCGAGCCTGGTGGACCCGCCCAGGAGCTGCCCGGGAACCAGTATGCAGAGCCGCAAGCGGCTGGGGGAGACTGGAGCCCGGGCTAGCGCCGAGCCCAGCTGACGATGGGATCCCGAGGGAGGGCAGATGGGTTTTGGGTGTTGGCCCATCGCCTCTGGGGGGTCCCGGAAGCAGCCGGATGAAACTCGCCCATCACACTGGCCACCATCTTCGCTGTCCGGACGCTGAGAAAATGCCTCACGACCAGATCAACAGAGCAAGACCAGTTCGAGCCCAGATCCACTAAAATAGTGAAACAGTAATGTCTTTTAATGCACTGTATTCCATGAAGAGCAGGAAAGTTTATCGGGAAGGAGATATAAAGAGGAAAGAAATGACATACAGAATCTGCCAAGTAGTTGAGGTGCGGGAGGGGGAGGGAGGTGGGGACATTGGTGATGGTAGATGGGTTTGGGTGGAGGGATGGGTGTTGGAACACTGTAGATCCAAAACTCTACATGAGCATCTTTCAATTGTATGTCTAAAATGGTGTAATAATATTTGGGGGAAATAATAAAATTAAATAAAAAAAAAGTAAATAATCCAAAAGTATATTTTTATTTACAGCAAAATTATAAGGTTACGTATAAGGTATTTTTTAACATAAGCATTTAAATTCAGTACTTGAAAACCTGAAAGATGATGTAAAATTACAACTGAAGTTTTTAAAACATATTTAAAGGTCAAATATGGTACCATAATTTCCTTAAGCTACTTCCTTTATTTCCAGGGGCAAAACGCCACTTATGTTCTTGTGCAAACACGTGTGCTATTAGCCTCAGAACTGAGACCTAGGCTGAGAATTTTTCAACATGACTGAAAAAGAAACACTTACACACTTTAGTGTAGTGCTTAATACTTATTTTTTGAAATCTATTGCTGATGCTCTTTCTCAAGAGCACAACTAAACCAGAAAATATAGTAATGGCTGTCTTTTTTTTAAAGTGCTTATTTGGAACCTTATTCCAAAGCAACAGTTTTTAGAAATGTGTAATATTGAAAGGTGCTCTAAGAGTCACTATTTACAGAATCCAAGATGTCATCTTGTAACTTTGCCGGTGTAAGCTGGTTTTATCTGTATTAATGAAAGATTGCTTTCAATGGCCCTCAACCACATGCTTCAAATCAAGATGGTGCTATTAGTATCAGCAGCATGAACAGTGACAGCAGAACACACCCCAGCACGTTCTGAGTGCATCACAGCCGATCAGAAAAACCAACGGCTTTTAGCTATGTACATATCCAAGGAGGGGCCTCTATTCCCACTCTGCATATATGGTAAACATAAAGAGAAAACAAAAACACTTTATCTCTTTCAAGCATTTCATGGTCTAATGCAGAGATTCAAACTCTAGTACCATTTCAATAAACCCTACTTCTACAAAGATTGTGTTCATCTTCTGAACAGTGAAAACAAAACTTCCACCAAGAAAGCCAAAAAAAAAAAAAATGCAGAGACAAAATTCCCTCTCCCCCTATTTTTTTCTGGTGTCACACCTGGCGATGCTCAGGGGTTACTCCTGGCTCTGCACTCAAGAATTACTCCTGGTGGTGCTTGGGAGACCATATGGGATGCCGGTGATTGAATCCAGTCAGCCACAGGCAAGGCAAAAACCCAACTAGCTGTACTATTGCTCCAGTATTATTTTCGGGCCTGTAAAAAAAAAATTCTCAATACTGAAAATCTGAGGAATACAACTGTGGACAATTCTGAAAAGCTTTTACTCCATGCATAATTAATATAAATATTCTGAAATAGAATTTGTTTTCTAGAAGAGAGGTGAAATAAATATCTAACTTCATTTTAAGCCTGTCATTTTTGTCTTACGTAACTTAGGAAAAAATAAGCTTCATCCTAATCGAATTGTCATTCCCACTCACAGTCCCACTCACCTCCCAGCTACATACGAGAGCATCTCCCAGGGCTGCTGCTTTCCTGAAGCTTCGGTTTTTCTCATGCCTCCCTTCTCTCCCTTCCAAAAACCTTACCATATGCATGAGAAAAACTGCCAGTAACACACACACACACACACACACACACACACACACACACAATTTATACAGTGTGCAGTGTTACATCTGCTTTAAAGTAGTAATAAGTTAGAAATTTCCAAATAAATTAGCATAATTTACAATGCAAATCCTTGGTATACAATGAATCCATCTTGCCCTGAATATAATAAAGCAGTCCAATGATTTCATATGACTTATGAGATAAAAACCAAAACAATGTGTAAAATGTTCTATAAAAGTCAAGTTAAGAAACCAATTAATTACTATAAATATTTTTACAAAGATAAATGCAGTGTGGCATAGTATTTCTAAAAGGTTTTAGAATCAGTGATTCCAAAAGTGACTCCAGGAAACCAGAGACTGAATCGTTACTTTATATCACGTATCACATATTAATATATAGGAAACCACAATACTGTAATGGTAATTTAATCTTTGGGACCTGGTAATTGTTTTGGCAAGTATATTTATTTTTCAAAGTCTGCTATAACTTATTAATTTTTAAATATTTTCGATTTTTTTTCTATCAGATACTATATTAATAAGGGAAATATTAGATGCCTCAAATTATAGTAATATGCCTACAAAACAAAACAAAGGTTGTTCTTGCATCTTCAGTAAAGTAACAAATATACTTTAAAATAGACAATATCACTATGGCTGGAAATCAAAAATATCATACCCTTAAAAAGGGGTGGAAAAGGAAAGGAAAATTTTTCTTTAAAAACAAATCCAAAGTCCTTGCATTTTAAGAATTGATGAGTCAAGTCACAGTTTCTCTTCTTTTGGATTGAGCTGTGTCTTCCATCGTTCATCTCTGATATATGCTGTTACATCTTCAATTTCATAGTTTTCAGTTTGAATTTTCTTGAATGTTTGCAAAGCTGGTACTGGACTTGAGTCGCTTAGCTAGGTAAATAAAAATATTTCAACTTAAAACTAATCCTGTAAACATAAATAACTGTACATAAACTCTTTATGTAAAATATTGTAGTACTCTATTCTACCTGAATATGAATAGTAATATGAATAAGTAATATGAATATGAATAGATTCCTTTTTTTAAAGTAAAACTTTTTAATTTAATTTTTAGAATTTTCAAAATTGAACCACTCTGAGATACAAAGTTACAAATGATTGAATTTCAGTCATACAACATTCCAACACCTGTCCCTTCACCAGTGTACATTTCCCCCTGCAACTAACATCCCCAATTTCAGGAAACAAAATCTTTTAAAAAGCATAACAAGAATATGAGACTTCTATGGTACTGTCAATTATTTAATCACACAAGTGGACTGCAATTAATTATAAAATAAAATTTTCTGTCACCAATAATGTAACCTGCCAGAGTTTTAAATGCGGTGGAGAAAATCCTTTAAGTTTAAGCATTTCCAATTCAAAAATATAATAGATTCCATTTTTTAAAAATTAAAATTACGTACATCTTTTTCCATCAACCTCAAAAACCCTAATTTTGCTGGAAGCTGCAGCTGACTGTTAAAACAAATATAATACATGTCATCTTGAACATCATAAAATGTTCAAGCTTAGGAAATGTACTCAGCTTAGAAAATGGAAGTGCTGGGCTAGAGAGCATCAGAGCTAAGGGCTTGCCTTGCATGCGGCTGACCCAAATCCCCAGCATTTCTTGGTTCCCTGAGCACCACTGGGTATGAACTTGCCCGCCCCCTCTTGCCCCCTAACCCCAAAGAGTGGCTTATGAAATGAGTTGTGCATTCAACATGGACACAAACACGTTTTCTACTAAAATGTGTTTTAATAAATTTAATTGCAATGTTAATGAATCACTAGTTTTTTTTAAATTTATGATTATTATTTGGGCATGCCTGGTAGTGCTTGGGATTGAACCTAGGCTTCTGAGTCATCTCCCAGACCTGAAATCTTTTAATAGTGAATTCCTGCTCCAGCTGCATGCTCTATTCCTCTC
>JAJIBD010033770.1:0-22165 GCA_021461705.1 Cryptotis parvus | reverse complement strand
ATTGAACTTGACATCTTTTTCATGTGTCCTTGACTCCTGAACCATCTCTCTGGCCCCTGTTGTTTTTCTTCATTATTTGGAGAGAGAAGATTTGGCCAAATCCTGCAGTACTCAGGGTTTACTTTTGGCCCTAAGGATCACTCCTAGTGGTGCTTGGAGAACCATTTGTGCTATTGGAAATCAAACTGCGCTTAACGACATGCAAGGCATGCTCCTTAACCCCTGTACTATTTTTGCTGGCCCTTTTTTTGTTTCCTTAATTCTATTTATATTATTGTTGTACTTCTTTCATGAACCTAAGACCAGTTTGTTAGAGACAGATGTAACTTATGTTTACTCCTTTAACAAGAAAACACTATATTATTGACCAATAACTCTTTCAAGTTATATTGACCTCGATAGAACTATGATTTATCAACATGGCTGATTGGAAGAAATGATCACATTGGCTGAAAAGCATCTGGTACCACACCTCATCCAGTAAATGAAGCCTCTTGTGTAACATTTCTAGCCTCATCAGACCAATTTCTTTAGACACTGTGATGTCAGAGTTGGTCATCTTGAAGAAGTTGTAACCACAGCTTGGTTAATTACCAGCCCTGCCTACTCCCAATGTTATTTTTTCCCAGCTGTGGGTGATATCATAGCTCACTGTCAAGTCCACATCCTAGGTGATGGTTCAGAAACTTAGTTCATTGGCTTGCTAGAGACCAATAAATAAACAAAACATAAGGCTGGAGCAGTAGTATAGCATGTAGGGTGCTACCTTGCATGTACCTGATTTAGATTTGGTCCTCTGCAATCCATATGATTCCTGAGCCCACCAGGAGTGATCCCTGAGCCTAGGAATAAATCCTGGGTGTAGTTTAAAACCAAAGGGGGAAAAGAGATAAAGCCATCCCAAACAAATAAAAAATAAGCAAACACAGGTTCAGTCTAACCATCTCAAAAATATTGTGATGAATATTAAAACTTCTATAGCCCAAAATAAGAGAGAGAGAGAGGGGAGAGAGAGAGGAAGAGAGAGAAAGTACCTATTATAGCATAGAGGTAGGTGGCAGAGGGTAGAGTAGTAATTGGGGACATTGGTAGTGGGAAATATTCACTGTGAAGGGACAGTTGTTGGAACATTGTATGAATGAAATCCAATCATGAAAAATTTGGAACTGAGTATCTTACAGTGATTCGATTAGAAAATTAATTTAAGAAAAAAAGGAAAAATTGTTGTGGTATGATTCTAGGCCATTACTCTAAGGTGTATTTCATAATATATTGAGTTACATGAAAAAAAGTTTGTTTATTTACGCTTTGTGTTTTTCCTTTTCATTTCCCCTTGTTCTAGGATTGTCCATCTCAGGATTAGAATTCAGTGTGAGTGAATTTAATTATCAAAAGATTGTTTGACAAAACAAGAGGTAGAGCAAAGCATCTAGAGGGATTTTTTTTGCTTCCCCCTCCCCTTGGTTTTTAGGCCACACTGGGCTGTGTTCAGGACTGTGACTCTCTGCTCTGATCACTTATGGCCATGAGTGGGGGAATCATATGTGGTGCTGGAGATTGAACCAGGTTGACCACATATAAGACAAGTGCCATAAATCTTATACTGCTTGTAAAGTTTCAGAGCTTGCCATAGAGACAGGCTGGTGTTGGGTGAGGGTGGGGGTAGCAGCAGGAGGGTAAAGGAACACATTGGTGGTGGTAAATGTGTACTGATGGAGAGGATGGGTGTTGGAACATTTTGTGACTGAAACCCGATCATGAACAGTCTTCTAACTGTATGACATGGTGACTCATTTATAATACCTCGTCTATGATAAGGTTTCATAAAGAGAGTGTTCCAACACCTCATCCCTCCAGCAGTGTCACTTCCTTCCACCATTGTCTCATTGTATTGAGTTAGTTGAAGTGGTCTTTCACTCAGATTGCTTTCTGTCTTGTTCTTTACAAAGAACAGAACCAACTCCCTGTCAGTAAGTCTGAAGATATGAGTTCAAATCCAGGCACACTTATTTATTATCACTGTTGTCATTGACAAGATACTTGTTTCGTGGTCAGAAAAATGGGTGATACCATCTTTGATAAGATTCACAATGATTATATCAAGGTGACAGATAAGAATGCTGTTATTTTTATTAGAGCTGTCAGCTTACATGATACCAATATCCAAGGCCAGACAAACCATGAGTCAGGAGGTCTTGTCAGTGAGTAGAACCTACTGCAAATGTGTAAGAGTTTGAGGTTAGGCAATACAGAAAAAAGAACAGTGTACTAATAATTATTGTAAATGATAATACCAGCATAGAACTGAGCATTGAAAGTAGGCAAAAGGATAACCTCTAACAGTATGTATTGCAAGCCACAGTGTGTAAAAGAGAGAGAGAGAGTGAGAGAGAGAGAGTAAGAAAGGAAAATTACCTGCCATAGATGCAGGCTGGGGAGGGGGGGGAAATCATGGGACATTGGTGGCAGGAAATGGGCACTGTTGGAGGGATGGGTGCTGGAACACTGTATGACTGAAAACCCCAAATATGAGCACACTTTTGTAACTGTATATCTCACGGTGGTATAATAAAAAAATAAATAAATTCTAGACTTTTTTAAAAGATGGTATTTAAAATTTTTTTGTATTTAATTTTTATTTAAAATTTTTTTATGTTTAATTGAGTCACCAAAATTCCCTCCACCCTCCCCCCGGTCTGCCTCTATGGCAAGCACTTTGCATCTCTTTTCTTCTCTCTCTCCTTTCCTCTCTCTCTCTCTTCCCCCTTCTCTTATACATTATGGCTTGCACTACATACATTTAGAGGCTATCATGTATATCCCTTTGCCTACATTCAATGCTCAGTTCTAGGTTGGTATTATTATTTCCAATAATTGTTAGCATATAGTTCCCTTCTCTGTTTTACCTAACTTCTGACTCCAACACACTTGCAGTAGATTCCACCCACTGAAAAGACCTCATGATCTATGTTTTGCCTGACCTTGAATATTGATATCATATTATTTTTTCATATTCTGCAAATAAATGCAGTCATTATATATCTGTCCTTTCTGGATAATTTCATTCAGCAAGGTCCTCTTCATGTCCTTTCATTTATAGGAAAATTTCATTACTTTAATTTTTTCCTGATAGCTACATAGTATTCCATTGTGTAGATGTACGGCTGTTTCTTTATCCAGTTGTCTCTTCTCAGGCACTCTGGTTGTTTCCAGATTCTGGCTATTGTGAATAGTGCTGCTATGAACATAAATGTACAGATGGTGTTTCTGTTGTGTTTTTGGCTTCCCAGGGTATATTCCCAGGAGTGGTATTGCTGGAGTCAAATGGGAGCTCAATTTCTAGTTTTTGGGGGGAATGTCCAAATTGTTTTCTAAAAGGCTGTACTAGTCGACATTCCCACCAGTAATGGAGGAGAGTCTCTTTCTCTCTGTAACCATGCCAGCACTTGTTATTCTTGCTCTTTTGGATATGTGCCAGTCTCTGTGGTGTGAGATGATATCTCATTGTTGTTTTGATTTGCATCTCTCTGATGTTTAGTGATAATGAACATTTTTTCATATGTCTTTTGGCCATTCTACTTTCTTCCTTGTCGAAGTTTCTGTCCTTTCTTTTCCTGATTTTTTGATGAGGTTGGCTGTTTTCTTCTTGTAAAGTTCTACTGGTGCCTGATATATCCTGGATGTTAGCTGCTTATCAGATGGGTATTGGGTGAATATTCTTTCCCATTCTGTGGACTGTCTTTGTATCTTGGTCACTGTTTATTTTGAGGTGCAGAGGCTTTTTAGTTTCATATAGTCCCATATGTTTAGCTTTGCTTCCAATTGCTTGTTAGTGGTGTTTCTTCTTTGAAGATGCCTTTAGCTTCAATGTCGTGGAGAGTTTTTCCTATATTTTCTTCAAAGTACTTTATGGATTCAGGTCTGATATTGAGATCTTTAGTTCACTTTGATCTGACTTTGTACATGGTGTTAGTCAGAGGTCCAAGTCATTTTTTTACATGTAGCTGCCAAGTTTTCCCAGCACCAATTGTTGAAGAGGCTTTTCTTATTCCATTTTGTACTTTTTGCTCCTTTATCAAAGATTAAATGATCATGTGTTTGAGGTTGGGTGTCAGGATGCTCAACTTGATTCCAGAGGTCCACAGGTCTGTTTTTATTCCAATACCATGCTGTTTTAATTGCTACCACTTTGCAGTAGTTTTGAAGTTGGGAAAGGTGATGCTTCCCACCTTGTTTTCCCCAAGGATTGCTTTAGCTATCTGTAGGTGTTTGTTATTCCATTCAAATTTCATTAGTGTGATGCACTCTAAATGCATGTATTGCAATCCACATGTATAAGAGAAGGAAGAGAGAGAGAGACAGACAGACAGACAGAGATAGATAGAGAGAGAACCTGCCATAGAGGCAGGCTAGGGAGGTGGGGGAGGAATAGGGGATATTGGTGGTGGGAAATGGGCACTGGTGGAGGGATGGGTGCTGGAATACTGTATGACTGAAACCCAAACATGAACATCTTTGTAATTGTATATCTCACGGTGGTACAATAAAATGTAAAAAAGTTCATGAGTGTTTGGTCAATTTATTTGAAGAATGTCATGGGTATCCTTATGGGGACCACATTGAATCTGTATAAAGCTCTAGAGAGTATTACCATTTTTACAATGTTATTTTTCCCAATCCATGAGCAGGGAATGTGTCTCCTTCTCATGTTCTCTTTTTTTCTTGAAGCAGCTTTTGTAGTATTCTTTGTACAGTTCCTTTACATTCTTAGTTAAACTAATTTCCTAGGTATGCTTTTCTGTGGTACAATTATTAATGGGATCTTTTTTTCAGAATGTCAAATAAGTAATATTATTTTTAAAAATGGGCAAAAACTTTGCTAGTTCCAATTTTAAGAATAAAATAAATAAGTAGAAATACAATGAGCAAAAGAGAACACAGATATGTCAGTTTGATCAACTTAATGACATAGATAATTTTCTGGAAATAATATAAAGAAATAAAAGAAACTCAAACAGACCAATAAACTATAAGAAAAAAAAACATTGCAAATAATACCTTCAAAGAAAGTCTGGATGACCAAATATTCTTGGTAATGAGTGGGATTGTTTTCTTAATATTCCTTTATTTTCTTTTATTATTTGTATACAGGAAAGCCATTGGCTTTTGGGTATTGATTTTGTACCCTGCCACTGTACTATAGGTGTCCATTGTTTCTAGGAGCTTTTTGGTAGAGCTTTTAGGGTTTTCTAGGTATAATATCATGTCATCTGCAAATAGTGATAGCTTGGTTTCTTCCTTGCCTATCTGGATGCCCTTAATGTCCTCTTCTTTCCTGTTTGCTGTGGCAAGTACTTCCAGTACTATATTGAATAGAAGTCGTGAGAATGGGCAATCTTGTCTTGTCCCTGATTTAAGGGAAGGCTTTCAGTTTTCCCCATTGAGAATGATGCTCTCTGTGGGCTTTTGGTAGATAACTTTGACTATATTGAGGAAGGTTCCTTCGATTCCCACTTTATGGAGAGTTTTTATCATGAACAGGTGTTGGATCTTGTTAAATGTTTTCTCTGCATCTATTGATATGATCATATGGTTTTTAGTTTTCTCTCTTATTGATGTGATGTATTAAGTTGATTGACTTGTGAATATTGAACCATCCTTGCATTCCAGGGATGAATCCTACTTGGTCATGATGTATAATATTTTTGATGAGTCTTTGGATTCTGTGTGCTAGTATTTTGTTGGGTTCTCTCTTTCCCTTTCCCTTTTGAGTCTTCCAAGTGGTTTGTTGATCTTGTTTTTTTATTATTTTTTTTTTTTGCTTTTGGGTCACACCAGCGATGCTCAGGGGTTACACCTGGCTCTGCACTCAGAAATTACTCCTGGTGGTGCTCAGCGGGCCATATGGGATGCCGGAGATCGAACCTGGGTTGGCACAGGCCAGCTGCATGCAAGGCAAATGCCCTACCTGCTGGCCTATTGCTCCGCCCCCTTGTTTTTTAATTTAAAAATATTTTATTATACCACTGTTAGATATGCAATTACAAGAGGTTCATGTTTGAATTTTGGTTCTACAGCGTTCCAACACCCATCTCTCCACCCCTCCCCATCTCCCATCACCAATGTCCCCACCTCCTCCCCTTTCCCCAGCCTGCCTCCATGGCAGGTTCTTTATATCCTTTCTCTCTCTCTCTCTCTCTCTCTCTCTCTCTCTCTCTCTTTCTCTCCTTCTCGCTTCCCTTTCTTACACATTATAGATTGTAATATATTCTAGAACATGATTAGCTCCACTAGTTTGATGGGTCCGGACCACAAAAATGGCTGCTATTATGGTAAGCAAGTCTAATCTGGCTGCTTCCAAGGCCCTACAGAGGTGATGGGCCCACTTCCAAAACCCATCTTGCCTCCCTGGAAGCCTCATGTTCAACTGAGCTAAGGGACAGCTGGATGGTAGCTCTTCCCCTGATGGAGGACAGGTTTAGCTATTCTGGGAGTTTTTTTTGTTTTGCCCACTCCCAGCTTAATCTACTTAAGTCAAGGTTCATTCTAATGAGACTTCTCTTCTATGTAAACACTGCTAGAGGGTGTGGAAGTTACAAAAGTCACCTTGATTGAATAACTTTTGACTTATACATCTACTAAGACTTCTATGTTTCCTAGATTGGGCACAGCTCCTCTTTATACCCACTGCACCCAACGTGGGGCAGTTAGAATTTACCAGGAGACTACTACCCTGGCTACGCTGAGACTATAGGAAGACTATAGGAAGGATCATACTAGTTGCTCTAAGCAGGCGAGTGTGACCCTTTCAGTACATGAGAACAAGATACTCAGAATCACCCTGGTGCAGATAATAAGAAGGACCTTGTGGGTACCATCTAGATTACATGAAGCTCATGAAGTTAAGATGTATTACTTTATATCAGCCCCCTCTCTCTCCAGTGTTTTACATAAGAGATGATCTCGGGATTAGTCCTTGGCTTAACCTTTGTTTATACCTGCAATAGGGTGTGGCACTACACTCTGTTTAGAGTTCTTTGTTGACATGCCCCTCCTGGTTGGATTACTTTGGTGTATATAAAGGGACTGACTTGAGGCCCCTTCACTTTTGCCTTTTGGGCCTTTTTACCTTTCGGCTTTTGGCTCCTCAGCCTTGCGGCTTTTGGCTTTTTGCTTTTTGCTCTTTGGCCTTTTGCTCCTTCTTCCAGGTAAGACTCAGCTTGGGTGAGATCCTCTCTCTTTTGGTTAGGCTCTCTTGTTTGGTCTAAGTTCGGACCAGAGCTAGAGTTTGTACATTATATTGGTGTGCTGTGGGAGAGCTTTTGTACTATTAAAAGCCTTTTTTGGAACTGCACTGGACTCTGAGTGCAGTTTTCATCTGTTCACTGGTTTTCATCTGTTCTCCGGTGTCCTTGGAGGTAGAAGAGAACTTCAGCCCTGACACTGTCGGGGGACCCCGGTGGTGTTCCCGACATTCCCGTGTCTTCTGAGTCTCTGCATCATGGCCAAGAGCCCTGAGGAAATTTGTGGATGGGGTCACCAGGACACGGGTCAGAGAGGGGAATGGGGACCCCAGCTCCATCTCCAGGATCGCCCGTGACTTCCATCTCCGAGATCCATCTACCTGGGTTCGAACTTCGGTTGCTCTGAGTTTGTCTTGAGATCAGCATCTCTCTTGCATGGGTTCTGATGAACTGTGGGGTTCAGACTGTGAAAATGGCGGCTATTATGGTGAGTGAGTCTCAACCAGCTGCTTCTGAAACCCTACAGAAGTGATGGATTCACTCCTAAAACCCATCTTGCCTCCTGGGAGCCTCATGGTCAGCTGAGCTAGGAGAGAGCCAGATGGCAGCTCTCCCCCATGCATCTGAGTCTCTCATCTTTATCTCTATTTCTGTCTCTGTATTTCTCTCTCTTCTCTACACCTTGTGACTTGCCTTATAGTTTATGATGCAATTATCTATGTGTTTATTCAGTAGTGAGTTCTAGTGTGACATTATAGTTCCTCATTCCCCATCAACCCCCAGTTTGTTAAAACTACAATGATGATTATGGTGTACAGATGTGAAAGATCCTGGGAAGGACCTGTTCCTAGCTTACTTTGTTATCTAAGCCTCTTTGCGCGCTGCACACTGTCACAGCTGTGCATCTGGTCTGCCCCTTGTCTGGTTCATCTCGTTGTGGAGGCTGAGTTCATAGCCACGCCCACCGGGATGGAGAGGGAGGAGCCCAAATCTCTGCTCCAATTTTGGCCAGTGTGGCTTCCCCCACATGACTGCTTTACCCTAGGAGCTACGTTGATCTCAGCTGGGAAAGAGCTGATTCCTCAGAGACTCCATGGGCTGCTCCTCGTGGGCCGGGCAGTGCAGCTGTGCATCTGGTCTGTCCCTTGTCCAGTTCTGTTTTTGTTACTGTTTTTGGCATATCGGACACACCACTGGTATCTTGCCTGGCTCTGCCATGGCTCTGGGTTCATCCTAGGGGACACAGTCTTTTCCTATGTCAGACCATCCACCATCCAGAGTCCACAGGTTAGAGCCCTGGGGGTGTAGACAAGCCTATCTCCTATCTGCCACCTGCCAACGCAGCCAGGCACCACAGTCACACCTGCAACACCTCAAGGGGCAGGTGGTCCCTGATCTTGTTAATTTTTTCAAAGAACCAGCTCTTGTTTTCATTAATTTTTTGAATTTTTTTATTCTAGCTCATTGATTTCTGCTCTAAGTTTTATTATTTCCTTCTTTCTGCCTGGGTTGGGCTCCTTTTTGTTGGTCTTTTTCTAAGATTTTGAGCTGTGACGTCATAATTCTGAACTTTGGAATCTTGTGAAACCGCTTCCCTGTTTGTCTCCAATCTGGTTATTCATTGCAAATTGCTACTTTTCTAGGTAAAGGTGTGACTGCTTTAAAAACTCTAATATGCACATGAGTTTCCTGGGTGGGCCTGAAACTTTGCCTTTCTAATGAGTGCTCATATGGCAGAGATGCTGTAGAACTACACTTAAAGTAGTTTAAAAATGTTTTGGTCAGGTTTCCAAGCAGAATCTTAGATGGGAGGTTTGCATATATCAGCATGCTTTCTAAAAAGTCAAATCCCTAGTTCACTTTATAAATTAATCTTCTTTGGGGTTTGTTATTATTGTTCTTTTTATTGTTCGTTTTTTTGGTCTGTTTTTGGACCATACCTGGTTCTCAAGGCTTACTCCTGGCTCTGCACTCAGGGTTCATTAGTGGTGGGACCTGGAGAGCAAATGGGGTGCCAAGATTTTAAACCCAAGCATGTTGCATGCAAGATAAGTGCCCTATCAGTTGCTCTGATCCCTTTTCTGTGACTCTTAACAGTTGATCTTCTATGTTCTTTTCCTCTTCTTTTTGTGTCTTTACTCCCTAAATTTGCTTCCTATAATTTGACTGCTTCTCCTTTGATTACTCTTGGCCATTTTTAAAATTTATTTTTTAATTATTTAAAAACTTTTATTATACCACCATGAGAAACACAATAACAAAACTGTTCATGATTGGGGTTCAGTCATACAGTGTTCCAGCATCCATCCCTCCAACAGCACATTTCCCACCACCAATGTCCCCTGATTCCCTTCTCCTTCCCGCCCCAGCATGCCTTTATGGCAGTTTCTTGCTTTCTTTCTTTCTTTCTTTCTTTCTTTCTTTCTTTCTTTCTTTCTTTCTTTCTTTCTTTCTTTCTTTCTTTCTTTTTCTTTCTTTCTTTTCTTTCTTTCTTTCTTTCTTTCTTTCTTTTTCTTTCTTTCTTTCTTTCTTCCTTCCTTCCTTCCTTCCTTCCTTCCTTCCTTCCTTCCTTCCTTCCTTCCTTCCTTCCTTCCTTCCTTCCTTCCTTCCTTCCTTCCTTCCTTCCTTCCTTCCTTCCTTTTCCTTCCTTCCTCCTTCCTTTCCTTCCTTCCTTCCTTCCTTCCTTTCCTTCCTTCCTTCCTTCCTTCCTTCCTTCCTTCCTTCCCTTCTTTCCTTTCTCTCTCTCTCTTTCTTTCTCTCTCTCCTTTTCTTTCTCTTTCTTCCTTTCTTTCTTTCTTTTCTTTCTTTCTTTCTTTCTTTCTTTCTTTCTTTCTTTCTTTCTTTCTTTCTTTCTTTTCTTTCTTTCTTTCTTTCTTTCTTTCTTTTCTTTCTTTCTTTCTTTCTTTTCTTTCTTTCTTTCTTTCTTTCTTTCTTTCTTTCTCTCTTTTCTTTCTCTCTCTTTCTTTCTCTCTCTCTTTCTTTCTTTCTTTCTTTCTTTCTTTTTCTTTTCTTTCTTTCTTTTCTTTCTTTCTTTCTTTCTTTCTTTCTTTCTTTCTTTCTTTCTTTCTCTCTCTCTCTCTCTCTCTTTCTTTCTTTCTTTCTTTCTTTCTTTCTTTCTTCTTCCTTTCTTTCTTTTCTTTCTTCTTTCTTTCTTTCTTTCTTTTCTTTCTTTCTTTCTTTCCTTCCTTCCTTCCTTCCTTCCTTCCTTTTTCCTTCTGTCTTTGTCTTTCTGTCTTTCTGTCTTTCTGTTTTCTGTCCTTCCTTCCTTCCCTTCCTTCCTTCCTTCCTTCCTTCCTTCCCTTCCTTCCTTCCCTTCCTTCCTTCCTTCCTTCCTTCCTTCCTTCCTTCCTTCCTTCCCTTCCTTCCTTCCTTCCTTCCTGCCTGCCTGCCTGCCTGCCTTCCTGCCTTCCTTCCTTCCTTCTTCCTTCCTTCTCCTTCTCCTTCTCCTTCTCCTCCTCCTCCTCCTTCTACACTGTGGCTGGCAATACATACATTTAGGGTTTCTCATGTATATCCATTTCTCTATGTTCAATGCTCAGTTCTAGTCTGGCATTACCATTTCCAGTAATTGTTAGAACACTGATCCTTTCTATATCTTATCTAAATACTCTGACCCACACACACTTGTGGTGGATTCCAATCATTGACAAGTCTTCTTGTTCTCTATTTTGCCTGTTGGTCAATCCTTTTAATAATGGTGTTTCCTTTGGTTCCATTCTTTTGCCTTTTAATCATTTTATTTTCTGTGGATTACTTTAAGGCTTGACTCCTACAGGAACTTTCCTTATCTTTCCCAGTCTTCAGTGGATAATTCTCCTACATTCCTATTGCATTTGGATGGGGAATACCTGGTGCTACGCCTGGCTCTGTGATCAGGGATTACTTCTTGCAGTGCTTGGGCGACCATACAGAGTTCCTGAGATTGAACCTGGCTCAGCTACTTGCAAGGTAAACACCTTGCCTTCTGAGCCTACCTCTTTGACCCTCTAGTTGCATTTTATTCTAAGGTTTACTTTGGCACAGCAAAAGGTTACTATTTATGCATTATTGTGCAATTCATATTTTACACATTTATTTTTCTGCAGAGCTAGGGATTGTACCCAAGTTCTCACACATGCACAACAAGACCTTAATTGCTGAGGCATGTGCCATGAAGAAATTTTATTTTAAAAATTTTTTTTAAGTATTTTATTATACCATTGTGAGATATACAATTACAAAGTTCATATTTGGGTTTATTTTTAAGGACAACGTGCACCTCTTCAGTGACACAAGCTTTTGTGCCCAGCACAGTGCTCACATCCATTACTGTCTGGATAGTAAACAAACACAATCCCAGACTTCAGCAAAGATGTCAGAAACTGCCGTCTAAGCAAGCCAGATGGCAAATGTTAGTTTTTGGACACCCTGTGGAAGCAACGAAGCACACTTAAATTCGGTTGCGTATTTGTGTGTGTGTAAATCACCTTTCTGGATGTTCTCAAGGTACTAGGAGCATCTGGGGAAGACACCTGAGCCACATTTCCTTTGTAAATTATTTTTGGGCTCACTTTCCAGACTTAAACAATAGGCTGTCAAAGTTGTCAAAAAGAGGGAAGCTTGTTTCTTAGGAGAAAAATTATTAATCATGCTCGTTCATTGTGATAAAACAAAGTGAACTCTTCAGAGAAGGAAAGACTATAGCTTTGCCAAAACTGTGGCTTCCAAGAAAGATTTACCACACTTGCCCTTAAAAGAAAACTCAGGAGATCAGGTACATGGCTGCCAACAGGGGGACACGTCATCGACCAGATCTCACGTAGGTTTGAATTAAATTCATCCTATAAACAGTACTCAGTGACACATTCTTTTATGTCAGGCAAAAGGTCAGTGAGGGGTAAAAGATCCAGAAGACAAAGTCTGTATTCTCAGCTCATGGTCTGGTTGAAATATTAGGCACTTAGGCACAATAGAACATGTCAACATTAGGACTATTTAAGAAATTTGTGTATAGTCCACTATGCACCAGAGAGGACAATAATAGGAAATACAAAAGAAAAGAGTTTGGGGCTGCTTCTTTCATCCCCAAATGCATGCACCCCATGAAGTATCCCTTAGAAATCAAACAGCAAATATTATTTTCCCCACTCCATATATACATAAGTAAGATTAAACTTGACTTATAGCTTTGGTGCCTAGGGTATATCTATCACTCGCTCAAGAGGGCTTTGTCATTGGGGTATGTATATATACGTAGATATGTATATATACATATCTACATAGATATGTACATATGTATATATGCATATCTACATAGATATGTATATAGTAAATATACATAGATATGTATATATACATAGATATGTATATATATGTATCTATGTACACATATATACATATCTATGTATATATGCACATAAATATGTATATATGTATATATATATATATATTTGGGGTATTTCTGTCCTTGCCTTTCTTAGTGGCTGTGGAGTGCTGTGCCCGAGTCTGTACATCAGTCTGCATCTTCTTGCCAGGACTCCTAAAGATAGAGGTCTTAGAGAGATGACCCCTGGCTAGGTCCTAGCTTGAGTGGTGGAAGCTCCGTGGTAATTTTGTTGCTGGGAAATCTTGAAAGAAGGCAGTGAGCGTGTTGGAATTTTGGGAGTGAACACATAAAACAAAGCAGGGAGAAAAGGAGAGAAGGAAG
Source organism: Cryptotis parvus (assembly GCA_021461705.1). Classification (NCBI taxonomy): domain Eukaryota; kingdom Metazoa; phylum Chordata; class Mammalia; order Eulipotyphla; family Soricidae; genus Cryptotis; species Cryptotis parvus. The sequence continues at coordinate 9,235 of JAJIBD010033770.1, read as the reverse complement.
AAGGAAAAGACAAGGGGTAGAATCAATCTTAGAGAAAGGTTTAGAGAGAAAGAATAACAAGAGAGGAAAAGGAGTAAAGGAGAAGGAGTGAGATAATGGATAGGGTGAGGAAAAGGAGAAGGAGAAAAGAGAAGAGATGGTAAAGAAATAGAAGATATGCCTGACACAGTCCAGCAGAGAGAAAAGCAGACATGGTGCATAACTGGAGTCATTGGTCGCAGGGTTCCAGATTCAGCCCAAGCTTGCTGAGCTGTTACAAGGAATCTAGGTCAGGGTGATCCAGAACCAGAGCAGAAATAAAGTGATGTCAGGAATCGATTAGAGCCAGATGCTTTTTACCACATTTTGCTTTCAGCACAGTCTCTTTGCAAATTGACCTTCTCTACTTAATTTATCCATTCACAGGTATAAGATAGTCACCTCATAACAGGCTTAAATATGCATTGATTGGGGCCAGAGCGATAGTCCAGCAGGTAGGGCATTTGCCTTGCATGCAGCCGACCTGGGTTTGATTCCTCGGCAGCCCATATGGTCTCCTGAGCACCGCCAGGAGTAATTCCTGAGCGCAGAGCCAGGAATAACTCCTGAGCATAGCTGGGTGTGACCCAAAAAGAAAAAAATATGCATTGATCAACTCTTCCAGTGGCGAGAGCAATAGTACAGTGGTTATAATGTTTGTCTTGTATGAAACCAATCCTGCGTTTGATCCCTACATCCCTTATAGTCCCCTGAGCCTGCCAGGAGTAGTCCCTGAGTGCAGAGCCAGTAGTAAGCTGAGCACTGCTGGGTATGCAGCACAAAACCCCCAAACCAACCAACCAACCAACCTAACCAACCAACCAACCAACCAACCAACCAACCAACCAACCAACCAGCCAGCCAGCCAACCAACCAACCAACCAACCCAACCAACCAACCAACCAACCAACCAACCAACCAACCAACCAACCAACCAACCAACCAACCAACCAACCAAACCTTTTGAGAAGATTACATTTGAACCTTATTTTAGTCCTTCAAAGCAGGACTCAAGGGGCTAAGTAATTGTTGACTAAGTGTGGGTGGGAGCAGAGAGCAGGTAGCTTAAGTTGAGCCCAGGATGTGGGTCTCCACAGACTCTGCAGTGCCAGGCTCTAGGGTCAGACCTAGCGATGTCAGAGACCTCCAGGGCAGCAGCAGGCAATGCTCTGGGTATCATGTGGTACTGGGGGGTGGAACCAGGGTTAGTCACATGCACCTTAACTAGCCCCTGTATGATCTCTCTGGTCCCAGAATCTTATTTTCAAATTCCAATTGCCCTATTATCTCTTTCTGGTGAACTATCTGGGCTGAACTGGGATGATTTTCTGGTACTGTATGAGGTTATTAGGATTTACTCTGTGTGGAAGAGGCTACCAGAGTGTCAGTCTTTTAAAATTTTTTCTATTCACTTACCATTTATTTCAGGCTGGAAACACTCTATCCAATATTTGTATGGCTGCATGTTTTTCTTTGAATTTATTTTTATTGAGTCACAGTGTCATACAGTTAGAAGGGTGTTCATGATAGGATTTCAGTCACACTGTTCCAACACCCACTCCTCCACCAGTGCATGTTTCCCACCACTAGTGTGCTCCTTTACCCTCCTGCCACCCCACCTGACTCCCCAGCCTGTCTCTATGGCAGGCAATTTCATATCTCTCTCTCCTATTGGGCATTATGGTATGCAATACAGATACTGAGAGGTTACCATCTTTATTCCTTTACCTATTCTGCTCACAGTTCTTATACAGTGGTCATTTACTACTGTCTTTGTCATAGTTGTCCAAAGGGTCAGTCTTAACCAAGAAGCTGCCTTCAAAAGTTTTATGCTGTGTAAGCTCTGCGGGTCAGAATCTGCTGAATTTCCAGCTCCTGTTGGCATCTCCTTTGTGAAGATCCTTTTCCTTCTTCTCGGGAGATCTGGATCCTCATGAATCCCAGTTTACCTAAGATAGCTTGTGTAGATTTTTATTATTATTATTTCTTTGGAGTCACACTTAGTGATGCTCAGGGGTTACTCCTGGCTCTGCATTCAGGAATTACTTCTGGCAGTGCTCGGGGGACCATAGGGAAGCCGGGGTCAAACCCAAGTGAGCCACATTCCAAGGCAAACCCCTACCAATTGTGTTATTTCTCCAGCACTGACTTTAATTATTTGTTGCAGAAGACTCTTAAAAAGATTTCAAGAGGGAGTAAAGGGAAAGAAATGTCAAGTTCAGGCAGCAGTATTGGAAAAATCCCAGAAGAGGTTCCTGTTTGACTGGGAACAATCCAACAAATGGGTGTTGCCACAGAGTATGTCTGATGGAATGGTGGGGAAAGGAGGCAGGAAAGGTAGTTTGAAGACTGGCCACCTGGGTTTTAGAAACTCCCCTCTTGCAAGTTTGGAGTAGGCTGTGGCAACCTGACGGGCTTTTGAAATTCAGTGATGGAATCGGCCCTGTGTATTGGTGACTCTTCTTAGGGTGCCCTGGTCTCTTAGTGTCATGCACTGATGGTGGGAGCTGGAATATAACTTCCAGTCACCAGTATGACATGATGAATAAAGTTACCTTTTTACTTTAATTTCACATGAAAATATCACTGCAGGGGGTGGTGAGATAGCATAGGGGCTAAGGTACTTACTTTATGTGTAACCCACCTGGGTTAAATTACCAGGATCACATGGTGATCCCTGAGCACCATCATGAGTTATCCCTGAGCACAGAGCCAGGAGAAAGTTCTGAGCACAGTCAGGAGTAGCCTTCAAATAAACCAAAACAAAATCAGCAAAATCAAACTAGAAACAAAATACAAAGGTGACACATCACCACTTCCTTGCCTGCTGCCTCTGCCTCGTGGTCTGGATGCTGGTAGATGTGCTCTTTGCTCTATCCAAGTCCCTTTAGCTGCTGGAGCACCCTCTCTCCATTCAGCTGCTGGGATACCAACTGTGACCTCAGGAGTCATCTTGCATAGACAGTTTCACATGGTCAACACCAGAATGACTTTGTAGGTACCACAGGTGGCTTATTTGTTTCCATTTAGGATGATTATGTTGTGTGACGTACCAGGTACCATAGATCTGGTCATGCTGAGAGCAAAGCTTTGTTTCCACATCTTCCCTTTCCTTTTTCTGCTTCTCTTCCCTAGCTTAAAAAGTTTTTTCCTGAAGATTCTTCCTTTGAAGAATACCCAAATATATTTCTCAAGGCTGTGCTTCAAGAACATATTTGCTAACACAGTATCTTTATTTCAATAGATATTCTAAGTTACACAGGCCATTGTGTTTCCTATGAGCATGGTGGCAAAGAGCTCCAGCCTTCAGAAGACCCACCTTTGTTCAGATCTTGACCTTGCTACTTACTATTTCTGATCAGGGAGCTGCAAAGCTCAGGATCCTATTTTGCAAAATCAAAATGGGTTAATTATAGCTGTTGGTGTTGGTGCAAGGGTTAGATGAGCTGATACATGTAAGACACAGACCAGCATGGAAAGAGCTTCTATTATTCTTCTAGTTATTTCTTACAGAGCTATTTGCATAATCAGTTTAGCACTTTGCCAGGCCCAGTGCTTATGAGTAGTATCTGTATTTATTATAATAGTTTTGAGATGGGGAGTAAATGTCTTGGAGAAAGGGAACCTTTTCTAGTTCTGCTTAAGGTGTGGTATTTCCTAATTCTGCAAAGGTAGTGAGACTATCTGAAGGCAGAGTGTGAACTTCTACCTCCATCAGTTTAAAACTGTGGCTCTCAACTTGCTCTTGATCCTTAGGTGACATGCTCTGAAATTTGCTGACAACCATGGCATACTTCATTAGCTCCAATGGCTCAGCAATAATCTCCTCCACTGATGTGATCAGATGACTTGTTAGCTGAGGCAGTCAGGGGTTGTGCTATGCCAGGGGGCAAGAAGAGACTGAGCTCAGGAGGAGGAAATCCATGAGATGGGGTAGGAAGTAACATCTGGTATGGGTAGGTCTGCAGGCCTGCATCTCTACTTCGTCAACATACAAGGAGGGCACACTCAATGTGGAGAAATAACAGCAAGGACACTTTGAGTGTTAAGAGTAGGAAATCTGAATTTTCCTGCAGAAATGTTTCTTATGAATTTCCACAGAAGGGTCTCTTTTGGTAAGAGAGCCTGGTTCTCACTCTCCCCATGTGTCAGGGTCTGTTGGGTCCCCAACAAATATCATGGGATGAGTTCCCCTTTTACCCCCAGGGGGTTGGTGACAGACAAAAATCAGAGTTAAGGTTACAGTTTCAAAAGGCTTTACTTATCACTAGTAATTAAACAAACTCTGCTAATACAATTCAAGGTCAGGGAGTCCCCAAACCTCCCAACTCTGCTGAACTTCCGACCATGTTCTCAGGTTGAGTAAACTGAGATGGATCCTTCTTCCCCAAAGTCAGTCTCTATTCCCCAAAGCCCACCATGCCAGTAGACTCAGAATCCTTTCTTCTGGCTGGGGCTGCATCATTGAAATCAGCAAACCAGTGTTTAGGTCGCAGATGCTAGTTGGTGTCATACCTCTGATTCAGGTTTAACAAATGATGATGTCAGGGCCTGGTCCCTTCCTGAGATATTCTCTTATGTCAAACATTGTAGAGAGGGGCTGGTATAAAGAAAATATATCTAATGGATGTATATTCATAGGGAGAATCACATCATAATTTGAAGGTGGACTTCATGCAACTAGATGATATTCACCAAGCACCTACAAGGTCATACATTCTACTCTATCAGAGTAATCTTAGAGTGCTCTGTTCACTGTTTTACTAAAGAATCTTACTCAGCAAACCTTTTTTGAATTGGGTCAGCATGACCTCCTTTGATCTTTTACAGAGCTGATTTCTAAAAGGGTGATTGCAGTGGCAGCCAGGGCTTCCTACTAGTAAATTCTAGTTTTGTCCCTTGCATAAAAAAAGAAATTGTGCCCAAACTTCAGGTAGCATTGAAATCATAGTAGAAATATTCAAAGAGTTATATATGCAGAGTCTAACTCACTGCAATTGCCACACCCTCTATCAGTGTTTACACGTCAGAGATCTATGCGCGAACCCTGAAGCGGAAGATATGTATTAGCAAAGACCGAGAACGAAAAGCTTGAGCATGTCACCTAACGCCCATACTATCCCACAAGGACTAACCAGGCAGACATATTCTCACTCTTTTTTGGCCATTGCTTGTCCGCAATTAAGGGAAAGCAGCTGCCTCGACACCTAGTTGACAGGTGAAGTACTCTGGAGCTCTGGGCTGAATTGGCCCAGTGCTTATATTTCGTCAAAAATTTGTTCTTCTCAGGGTTCCCACTACCTTGTCCACTGGATTCTATTCTTTACTCTAACCAGGCAGTAGCAGGATATGGGCTTCCTATATCCCACCTTATGGAAACTGGGATGGGAAGAGACTGTTGATATGCATTCTGGTTTCTCTGTGGGACTGGTTGGTATAACAGGTCTGGGGAGGGAATCAAGGTGGAAAAAGGAGAATGTGAGCTAATCTGGCATGAGGAGCTTTGTCTGTGAAAACCTGCTCTTTCTGGAAAGGAACCCAATCTAAGAGGTGATAGAGAAGTTATTTGCAGCTGGAACATGCAGCTTTCCCTTTCATTGAAGATTCAGCATGCAGGCTGATTTCACTTTCTGATGAGCAAATAAACCTAGACTCCTCCTGCTCCTTTCTGGCTGGCCAATCCTGCTATATCACCTTCTGCCCCCAACCAATTCAGCAAAAAGCCTTGAAAAATCATGGCTCATAGGATTTTTGATGCAAAATCCAGATGTGGCCAGCTTCCTTCCTCACATAGTAGATGAGGAACTTTTGTCTAACACCTCTGAATGTCTGCTTCAGGAGGAAAGAATCATGATGAGTTAAGCATTTCCAATTACCAAGTGAAATTCCAAAATTCTAGCTGCATCAGTTGCCGAACCCTATAATCTTGCATGATCACATCTCTGGCTGGTCAATCCTGCCATTTGGAGTTGCAGGACTAGGTTTCCCAAATGAGTTCAAACTCCTTGTTTTTGTCACCTTATGGTTCATCAGAGTAATCAACTTCTCATTATTCCCATTGGGACAGAGCATGTGGCTCATCTGTCACTGTCATCAAAATTGGAGGCAGGACCTTAGGTTAAGTTGCCAATGCCCGGGTAGAAGAGATAGAAAGAGGCAGTAAGGGCACTTGTCGAGATGCTTTACTGCAAGTGCTTTGAAATCCTGGTTCAAATCCCCAGCACAGACAATCCCAACAGTACATAAACTTTGTTTTGTTTCTTAGCATAGAGTCAGGAAGAGCCCTGAACACTCTTGGGTATAGGCCCAAGCACACCTCGAGAAACAAAAGATGCCTGATCCATCGGTTTGATCATACTTCACTTGAACTTGTATAGTCTCTTTAAAGAAGAAGAAAAATTATTGACTTTTGTGCTATTTGCCACACTGAGTGGAAACAGCTGGTGGCCCTGTACTCATTCTGTGCCCACTAACTCGAAAGTGCCAGTCTTTCACTTGGCTGTCTCCTGGCCCGGAGTTAAATTTGAAAACCTCTTTCTTCCATTCTTTTTTTATGTCAAATATTTTAAGCAAGATTTAGGGCAGGTAGACTAATCCCTTGGGATTTAAAGTTTAGTGCTTCTGGGTAGAAGAAAAAAGAGTCAAACTTATTTGGAATAAGTTCACTGGCACAGAACAGGATTCCACTTTGGCAAAATCTTGTGAAGTCTCATGGGCTGCAAGTCCGAATTAAAACAGATCTGGACAAAATAAAGAGGCTAACAGGCATGCATAATTGTGAGAATCAGGATTTTAGTGGGAAAAGATTAAAAAGAAGTCAAGAAGGAGAGGCGAAGGCCAATGATCAGAACTGCTAATTTTTACCAACCTAATCGGTAGTGAATGCCGTGTTTCTAAAAAGAATGATAAGAAAACCATTGTATTGCAAGGGCTTGAAACTGCTAAAGTTGTACAATTTGTGCAAATTAATATGATAAGAGACAATTAAGGTTTATAATTAACCGATAAATACAAATGATCTGGTGCAGACAATCTCAGTTTCTGCTCTGTCTTATGAAGCAGTGTAATTGATTTTTACAAATGCTTAATTTTGAGAGTACATGCTCACTGGTAACCATTAACACAGAGAGGGATGGAACGTGGATGTCATGGAGAGGGTGTGAGCCAAGAAACTAACAGGCTAATCTTGCAAGGAAAAAGGAAAAATCTGTCCAATTTTGGGAATGTGACTTTTGTGTGGGGGGAGGACGAAGCTATGCAAGCAAGCCAGTCTCCCTAGTCTTTGGCACAATCACCCATCATGTAAAAAATCCTGCAAGCAAAGAAAAAGCAACAAATTAAGAGTGCAATTGAGGGTTTCTGCTGTTGTTTTGACACTGTTCCAGAAACCGGACCACCAGGTGTCCTGAAACACAACGGCTGCAGGAAATGGGTAACTCAAGTGGAGCCATGTCATGTAAAGAAAACAGGTTCTCCAGAAGTTTGCCATCAGCAGCTGAACTGCCCAGAGGGTGGCCTACATTGTTTTTGATCAGGAGCACCTGCCAGGTGTACCAGGCCATGAGGAAGTGCGATGGGTCTGAGACTGGCTCATCCTGCCTGACTTCAGCTGGCTGACCCTGTGGGTGGAGCCGCCACCGAGACAACTTGCTGTACATGCTCCAGTGTCAGCACCTCTGGCCTGACCAGGGTTTGAGGGTTCGGCAACATACTGGTATCTGAAGAGCAGTCCTGAGCTGCTCCAAGACCACAGCATAATACAACAAAAGCGTTTATTATTTTTCCTAAAGATAGGAGGATTAAAAAGAGCAAAAGGATAGGGAATGAGGAAAGAGGCATTAGGAAAAAGAAAGGGAGAGGTTTCCTCTGCGGATTACCTACATGCCTCCTAGGATATGTCTCCCCCCTGCATTTGTGTTCTTGGTGCTTGGCATGAATCTATAACCTATGTTGGGGTAAAAGACTTGTTCTTCATCATGAAAATAGAAGATTACGATTTTGATAATTCGTAATTCTTTATAGACAGTTTCAAAGTATGACTTTTTTTTATTTTGGCAGGTTGTTGAGGGTTTTAGGGTTTCAAAACAAATAAAAAACGAACAAGGCTGATTAACACTCAGCTTTTTGGGATTTTCAAATCAATAAAATTTTTAATTAAGCAAAGGCCAGAATAGACAAAGATTGTTATGGAATATGAGGAGGTCTGTAACTCAGAGTTTGTATGGATATTAATAATCAGGTAGCATGCTATCCAGGCCTGTGCTTTCAACGCTGGCAACCATTAACTAGCTCTGAGTGAGTTAGGAGTTCAGTAAGCATTACAGATGTCTGCTGGAAAATGTGACATCTTCCTGATGTTTCTGAAACAATCCTCAGCACCAGTGGTACTTTCAGTCACTTTTTTTCTTTGCTCCTATTCTTTGCAAACTTCTGGAAAGTCTTATTTTGAATTCTGAATTTTTAAAATTCTTTAAATTGATTTAGCAAAGGAAGAAGCAATAACTGGATTCACAAAGTCAAGGCAAATGGTAGCTTTTTATCATTCTAGTCTGCCATCACAATAATTAGAAATAATACAATATACCCAGAATCTAGAAGTTAAATAATATCACACACATAATTTAAAGTCTTCTTCTTGTGAAGTTATAATGTAAAAGAAGCAAGTCAAATTTATTTGAATAACATTTTTATTCCAAACCAATATATCCAAAAATATCATTTTACACTATAATCAACTATAATTTGCCGAGATATTATAAATATTACATGATCTTTAAAAGATGGGTTGTATTTTATATTGAAATACATCCCAGTTGGCACTAAGCAAATTTCCTGAGAATGTACCACGTGTGTGATACCACAATGACCAATTGAGTTAGAGTGAGAATGAGAGAGTGAGCTTGAAGAATACCCTTACATTTTCAATTATATAAGAGTCATAATGGAGGAGATGAGGCTTGTAGCTAAACTCATTATATACTTAATATAAATAAAGTCTACCAGAAATTATATGAAGGTGATAGGAAGCTGAGCATCATGCATCTATTACCAATAAAATTTCATTGATTCATTATAACTAAGTTAAAAAGAGGTTGTGAGCAGATCTGGGAAATCAACGCTCATCTTAAGTCATTAACAAAAAGGTTAAATTCAGAATATATAACCCTATATATACATAAAACAGAGGTCACGAGGTGACTTTTCACCACTTTCATAG